>JAYJMH010017394.1:0-20822 GCA_036873815.1 Phacellophora camtschatica
GTTTTTTTTATTGCTTGTACACCCAGCTCACCAATCCGAGGCAATACTCGCAGCAGCAATTTTGATCCAATCATTGTGTTGATCCTATTATGATCATTGGGAATGGGAACAAGATCTTCAAAAAGACTTTGAAGTTTTCCGTATATTTAAAAACTGATGATTATTTAAAATAGAATAAATAGTTAATAAAAGATGTATCAACAATATTTGGTTAAAAACTTGAAACAAAAAATGATTTTGCAAAATGTTTTTCGCTCTTTTCTGAGTTCTTACTGTATTTACTGTCCCTCCCAATCCACCTTACTTCATTTCCTATTTTCCAGCCCTGCTCTTTTTTTCGGCCTGTTTTACAATCTCATGTTCCCCGTGATTTTTGCATACAGTTGAATTGGTCCGTTTGCCTAAAATCATTTTCCTCATCTACAGCCTGCTCCTTTGGCAATAAAAACCATCAAACTTCATTTAAAATCATCAAACTGCATTGAATTGCTTTCTGAAGAAGCAAAGTAGAAATTTTAAACAATGTAATCACAATTGTGTTGATTGCCAGAGAAACAGGCTGCTAATCGCTTAATTAGAATAAAATTCATTCAGGAATAGACCAATTCAACTAAGGTCTGTTTACACCAAAACTCTAAACAAAACATCTTTTGATTTTTGTAACATATTTTCTGCCATGAAAACTCGATGCACAAAGTAGAAAGATACTAAAAGTTCCCAAGGGTTTACTCACATGACTTGAATTGGGTGTAAACAAGAAAACTAACAAAGCTGAATAGGTTTATTGAAACGATCAAGAGTCTTAAATATATTGGGACGATTAAGAGTCTTAAACCTATTAGGACGACCGAAAGTCTTTAAAGAAAAGTTAGATGAGAACCTGAAAAAGCACCGCATGGCAGTGCGAAATATCATTGAATGTTTCTCTCAAAATTATTGGGACTAATGTACAAACACCCAATTCATAAAAGACAGGTACAAAGTAAAGATGTTGTTTTTAAGCAAGGGATAATACATTAACAGACATGAACGCAATAATAAAACACCAATGTTTCAAAATGAATTAATGAAATCAAGATACTGAAATAACAAACTCAAAAAAGCACGATATTTGAAGTTCTCTAATGTTAACTTTCAGTCCATTTTAATTCGCTGGTTTGTCATTCGATAGATGATGCTATCTCTGCCAGGATCCATATACCACATCACCAATGAAATGACGTATACAGCTATGGCAAGCACGATCATGAGCCAAAGCCAGATATTGAATATCACTGGGAAATTCTTGTCGTACACAGAAGCAAGATTCAATTTGCTAAAATCAGTTGCTTCATCCTTTGATAAAAAAAAATAAGGCTAAATAATATGGAGAATTCGATTGGTTACAAAAAATTATTATACCGTTACAAAAACTACTGATAATTGTAAAATTGTTTGCACCTAAAAGGCTTGATTCAAACGTCTCACCTTTGTCAAACGTCGCAAAATTTAAATACATAATAAGAAAAAGCCTACTCTACATAATAAAAAGGATCAATTTCTTACCGCAGTAGCTAGCAAAGATCTTCTAAACAAACGATGTTTTTCATCATTAGTAGCACATTTGAACTGTAGATTCAAAAGAAAAGTTTTTATTACAATGTATTAACATCTCACTTCAAAGCAAAATCAGGTTCGTCATCATAAAACTCGAGAAATTCTCAGATGATCTCATATTGATGTTAAATGAAGAAATATTTTAAATGAATTTTAATATTATAAAATTTTATCTTTACCTAAAATCAAGACAATTTACTTTTGTCGCTTTTATCAAATTGAAAAGTGAATTGAAAGAAATTTCATTAGTAAAATATCCTATTTTCATCAGTGCTGAAAATTTACTCACCCCAAGTTTTACTCCAAATCCAGATACTAGACCAGCCATTTGTTCACACAGAGATTTCTTTACATGGCTTTCCTGCAACGAAATTATAAATGCAATTCTTTGAGAAACAAAAGTGCTGGAAAAAATTGCTAAATTTCGTCGCTTTGGGAATGGTCGTAAAAATATACAACAAAAACAGTCGTTTGGGAGAAATAAAGTGTATTATTGTAAAAAACTGTGATGATTAAATATAATACAAAATTGTTTATGAATGTTTAACTTACAATATCCTCTTTGATATGAAGTTCTGGAAAACGGATGTGAAAATCTCGAATGCCTTGTTTTCCAAAATGAGCCTTGACATGATTTATGATTTTTTCCGAATTTTCTTTCTCAGAAGCCATTTCACTAAAATCAACAAATTAAAGTTAGAACTTCAAAACATTTTCAAAAATGAAGAAAGTGTAGACCAAAGAAAGCTACACTTAATACTTGGGTCATATAGGATTCTTATGTTATAAATCCTTTCACGCCCTGATTTATTTCCAAATAATTAGAAAATTCCATCTAAATTTTATTTTTTTTTAGGTTTCAATGAGGTAGCCAACTCAATTCAAGAGATGAACTTACATTGAAATATAATCTACGACTGTATTTACCTCCTAGAAATATAACGTATTATGTTATTTGGCAATTGGCCATATTCCGGGGTGAAAGTGCTAAGATTTTTATTATACATATTGTATTTTAATTTATTGAATTCTATGAATAAAATTTAATTGAATTGAAAAAATAAACTTACTCTTCAGATGACGTTAGGGTGAGTTCGACAGCCAAAATATTTCCATTGTATAACTTTACAAACTTATCTGTGATCTAAAACATGAAATGGATAACAAATAACTGAATTCTGCAACCTATGAACATTTTCGGATCTGAAATACAGTCGAAGACCTCTAACTCGAACTCACGTGACTTAACGTGAACTCCTCCGGTTAACTCAAACTAATTATCCCTTGAGAGCTGTCAGTGTTGATTTAGCCTGGATTGGCCGTCTTGAACAAATTTTGTTCCCCTGAGAGTTCATGATAGTGGCAAGTTCCAACTGCTGGGTTCAACTTGGACTGCATTTGAAACAACCCAACTTTTGGGGATCATTGATATGAGGCTTTGGGAGTTTTTTGTTGAAGTTGGAATTTGCCATTGTTCGAAGTTCGAATTAGGATTACAAGGAAGAAAATCCAAGTCCGGAAATTTTCCAGTATTTTATGAGTCGTAATATAGCCTTGCATAACTACGAAGGTTGTAATAATTCAAGTTCAACTGTAGGCTAAAACACCCCTATCTCATGTCGTTCATGATAGGGCATCCACCGCATCCAACTGTACATGAAGCTTCAAAACTGGAACAAAATATTACCAAGCAAAGAGCAAAATCTTACCTCTTCAACGAATTTCTCAAGGACGAAAATTGCTGCCTTAATTTGTGAAGAATTGGAGCCATACTTCTTTTGAATATCCTACACAAATATAATGTTTGCATCATTATCAAAATAGTGATCTGATAAGTTAAAGGTAATGTGTCCATGATGAAAGTAAAACTGCTTTGCTGGGGTTACCTATTGTTCAAATGTATAGCCATCCAATCAGTTACCTAGAGTTATCTGTAACCAGCCAATCAGGCACGCCGTAAGCAAACAATTGAGTATTCTTAGAGTTAAGAGTATACTATTATTTTAGACCAATAGAGTTAGTGGATTTTGATGACCAGAACCTAAAAAGCAGTTTAATCAGGCCCTTTTGAGCAAACATGTTTGTAAACAAGGCGGTATAAATGAACGTATATAAATCTATATCAATATCAAACCCCAAACAATAGAAACAAATTTTTTAAGTCAGCTCACTTTGAGGCTAGATATACCGATCATATACACATCAGGAATTCCATCTTCGATACGCAGGGAATTTGATGCAATCTAATAAAACAAAATTAAAATGTATAAATAAATTTAAAAAAAAGATGAATTCGTCCATAAATCCGACAGACGAGCTACAAGCAGCATAAAAACAAGAGTGCGAAATGTTCTATATCAGTTAGAAAGAGTGATAAAACTTTCATTTATAAAAAAATATCGCTTTGTTCGAAAAATAACTTTTACTCTAATAGATCATATGTGGTAAAAGAGTTAGAATCCTTTTGGCAAGCAAGTGTAGCTACTGAGGGGTTTAACAGCAGATTTTATTGGGCCTCATATAACACAAGCTTTTGTTGATGTTGTCTGAAATATAATCATTACAATAAGTTGACTAATTTATCATTAAATTAGAGCCAGTTAAAATTCAACATCTTTATATAATATTATAATACACAGCCAGCATTATACGCTTTTTCACACTGATCGTTATATTATATTTAAGAATATATGCTCAATTATATTATAAGACAATATGCTCAATTCACATACTTTTGCGTACATCAATTTTGTCATCACCAGTTCCGAGAAAAACAGCCAATCGGCCTGAGAAAATAAAAACATGTTCTTAGATCAAATTCAAAGTCAAGCAACTTTATCTTTAATGAAGATGAATAAACTATTTTAATTTGCTACATAAGCTGACATAACAAGTGAATTTCAAAAATCATAAAAGATAGAATACGCGTTTTTCTGGATTGGCATGAGTACTGAAAGTTTCTTAGCTTTTCCAAAATAAAATTGTTGAAAGTACAAGTTCAACAGGGGTGGGAGGTTATCAAATCAGGGAAAGAAGTGATGCCTTCCCCCTACCCGCAAGTGGTAGCAGCAAATGAAAAAATTCAACCTAGCAAACGGTCTATTTACTCAATTACAATAAAAACAACGGTGCATACGTCGAGGTTTTGAGACCTCACGAGTCTCAGATTTAACACTTGGCTTCAAAAAAGAGGATTCGACTTATACAAGGGGTACAAAGAAATTCACATAAATATTTTTTCTGAAACAGGTAAACACTCTTCAAAATGCCTTATTTCAAAATGCTGTAAACTAAAATACTAAGATACTAAATTTTGGGCATCCAGTTTGGGGGGGGGGGTCGTATTATACACCGGTCGACTCGTACAGCGGTGTTTACGGTAAAAAGTTTCTTAAGTTCTGATGAAAACAAACATTTCAATTAGCGCATAGGGAAATAATTTGGTTACATCTGTATGGATGCAGCATGTTTCTTTCAAAAAAGAACTAACAACAAAATTTTCATATAATTACAGAAAATTTAAAGACCTAGCACATCATGTGGTCTCTGAAATTTGAGTCTCAGTTCTGGAAGTTTCTTTTTTATTACTTTTTTTTATATCCATTCTTCTAAAAGTTTCATAGCTTTTCGATGATCTCAGTAACAGTTTTGTATAAACTTGGTTTCTTAGAAAATAAAAGATGTACGCGTGCCAAGAAATCGAAGTCCACAAGAAATATTTATCAAATAAATGTGCCAAAATAAAAAATACTTAACTTGGGAAATAAATTAGTGAAGGAATCAAAATGAATTGAAAATACATTTAAAACATTAAGCTCACCATTCACACAAGAAACAAAATTCAAAAAGTTAAGGTTTCCAGAAAAAAATTCGCATATTTGCAACTTGCGTTAAATTTATTTTAAATATATGTTATATTATATTATTATATTATATAAAAAGCAAGGATGGCCTACTGGTTAAGGCGCCTGACTCATGATCGCAAGGTCGTGGGCTCGAATTCCACCAAGGTCATACTTGCTGCGAAAGTGTGAGGAGATCTGCTAACTCTCTGTAATTCCAGGCAAAGGCAAAATTAATCACGAGCTGTGGTCACATTGAGAGGAAGGACCGGGGTCGCCCTGGTGGGTCCCCCTGCGCCAAGCGCAGAAACCAATACCTTGCAAGAATAGCAAGTGTATGTGCCTGAAATTGAAACTGTATGACCCGTGTCCCCTGCTGGAAACAAGTCATTTCAAGACTTTCGCGGACTAGGCACGTTAAATACGATAACTCACTCACCTGATTTTCGAGATTGAATTTTACTTCAGAAGATTTCATAGACACAGTAACTTTCTTTTTCTTTGGATGGTACTTCACACCTGTTACGGTAAAAAGTATTGCCAATCTTTTAACAAAAAAGTGATGAATAAATTTAACATGTCTTTGAAAATAGCTCAGGATTTTCTTCATTCATCAAAGAATGACACAGTCATCACAGAATGACATTTTCTTAACAAAGAAAAACACATTGTTATATGGTCTTCGATCAATGCAGTATTGTGGTGCTAAAACATGGAACATCATTCCAGTAAACATCAAGGAATCAACCTCTATCTACAGCTTTCGAAAAAATCTCAAAACTTTCTTCTTCGCCAATAATTATCAAAACTAATCATGGTAAAGTGCTCCTGGGGGCTAGTTCCTAGAAGTACTTTAAACCGACATTGATATATAGTTACTTCATTCTTCGCAAGTTTATCATCAATCCTCAACTATTTAATCAAATTTTGAATCTTTTCTAAGACAGGGGGTGCACTCTCCTCGATTAGTTTGTCTATTGAGGGGGCCCCTCCTTAAGAAATTCCCTGCATACAAATTTATTTTATTTTTTTCTACATCATTGTCATGTTTTAGCATTTATATTTATTTATACTTAGTTAATTTATTTTGAAATTGTTGTATGTATTGGAATTTTAAAATAAGAAACTGAAACTGAACTAAAACTGAAAGCATGATTCTGCCAAAAGTATCGAGGTAAATAGAAGGGGGTATTTATTTTAAATACCTCTGAGAATGAAACGAGGGTGCGTATTTATTTCTTAGATGAACCTGGAAGATCAGCATACACAGAAGTAAATGGAGAAAGACCACAAACAGACAAGCTGATAACAAACAGGCAACAAATAGACAAGACAAGAAATACGAACAGACACGAAATCAGAGCCCAGGTACATTCTCCTTCAACGATGTCAAACCATGACATGCTGAAAACATGGGATCCCACGTCACCTCTGCGTGGTAATTCCGTATCTACTGAAAACTTGATGTCCAGAAAGTCAGTGGCATTTGATCAGGTACAGAAATTCTGGAAATCGTTTTTTTTCGTTTGTTAAATTTCAACAATGCCAAATTGTTTAATCGTAACAAGATCGTTTTGGAAGCAATGTCTTCCAAAAATTGGTCCCGTAGTTATATGGTTATTTTTGAGGTGAAGAGGAGTTCTTACAGGTACATTACGTGACGTCAATTTAATGTTTATTTTTCAGAATGTCATTGAAGTGAACCACGAAATCGGTGTGTTGTCTCCAAAGTCGCGCAGCCGCAGTTTAGACCAACTCGATGCCACACCAACTGATGCGAAACGAAACTCAAGAGCAATGGAAATGAAGCAACCAAGAAAAAAATCTGTTGGTTTCAAGGACACCGTCGAAAATATCGAGCCTCGTGAAAACGCGCCTCGCTCGAGCCTAGATGACATTTCTATGATAGGAAAAAGTAGTTGGGATGACAGGATGAATAAATATGGTAAGTCAAAGCAAAAGAAAAAGCAAAAGCAAAAGGAAATGCCAAAGCAAAACCAGAGCTCCAAGTTATTGCAACCCAAGAAAAGTGCGTTACGCAATAGCCCAAGCCCAGTCCCTGTCACTAATCTTGACGACAGTGGTGCAAATGGACTTAGGTATGGTTCAAGATCTGAAAGCTCGGATGAAACTTCACCACCTGCAAGAATTGAAGACGGTATCAGTCAGTCTCGCGCTCTTGTATCTGAAAGTTCAAATTTTAAGGATCAAAGATCAGGTCAACTGAATAATTTTGACAACCAGGCACTGAATGTGATATCGCGTGTTCAAAGGCCAGGAATTGGTGTCATAAAAGGTCAGCAAAATAGTTTTGAGGATGATGAAAAGTTGAATGAAGAAATGGATAGATTAGCTCAGTCTCTCGGGCCAGGATATGCCATTCCACATCCAGACTATGATGGTGCAATCTCAGCTTCCCAAGATGGTCATCTAGTTTCATCGGGTTCTCACTTAGCATATCCAGAATCTTACTCGGTTGCTGCAGGTTCCCATCCAGTCTACCCTGATGCCTACTCAATTCCTCCCGAGTCTCAACCAGTTCATCCAAGGTCTAACGTGGTTCCTCCAGGTCTTCATACAATTCAACCTGATGATCGGTATCTTCCGTCAGGGTCACAACCATCAGTTTCTTCAGACTATCAGTTGCCTTCTAGCAATACTTCAGCGCCGATATCAGCAAGCAAAACCAAAACCAAAAAAGACTTTGGCTTAACAAACAGACTATTAGGAAATGCACGGGACAAATTAAAACTGGTAGGCTTCAGAAGATCTTCACAATCTAACAACAAAGAGAAGGCTTCGTCTCCAGGAAAGTCTAGAAAGTCCAGCAAATCATCCTTTACCCAATCACCACCACAAAAGTCTGTCATCCCTCCACCTCCACCGCTTCCTATTATTTTACAACAACAACAACAACAACAACAACAACAACAACAACAGCAGCAGCAGGGTTCTAATTCCATTCCTCAAATTCCTTCTTTGTCACTTTCATCGCCATCTCTTCTATTGAATTCCTCTATTGCTTTTGCACCAAGACCGCCGGAGCGTCGATCCTCATTATCACCAACAGCGACCCAGTCAGCATCGTTAGCCGATATGATTTTGAGGTCTCCCATTAGAAAGTCCATGGCTACTCGAAGCTACGATGATCTTGGAAATAGGAATTTGCCTGCGGGCAGCGAAAGCAGGCACGCATACGCAGATATTGACAAAAGACGTGCAGACGCGGAGACCGGCAGCGGTCACACGCGCACAGACATTGGAAACAGATATCTGGATTCAGACACAAGGAATGGACGCACGCGCTCTGAGACTGGTGGCAGGCAGGCACGTGAAGGAAGTATCGACAGCGGAAGCTCGAGCATGGACGCTGCATTGGCATCAGAAATGACGGAGGAGGTCAGAATAGCCGCTGTTGTTCATGGAAGGGATAGCACTGTTCAAAAGTTTAAACCGGAAGTTAAACCCAAGCCCACGAAAACTGCGAACCATATTGATATGAGTGAGGTGCTTTCCGAATTGAAAGGAAAGGTAATGTTTCAAATATTTTACATTTTTTTGCATGCTGCATTTCTAGCTGTTTCATTCCGATTGTTTTCACTGCACCAGTGTAGTAATAAAAGGTTAACCGTTTGCTGCTCTACAGGTTTGAGAGAATCCATTCAGTGTTTGGGCCTGTTTACATGAGGTGGGCTGGGATTGCTAAAGTCTCGAGTTTATATGGTGAAAATTCATCTCACTGCTCCGGATGAGGCGCAACAAATTCTCAATTTTAATTTAATCGTGTAAGAGGATCCTTTCTATTGTAAACTACATTGAAAATTTCGCACGGGGGCAAAGCTTCCTTTCGTTGCATTAACGCACTCGCATTGTTGACAATTCCAACCTACCTAAGTGAGCCTGCCCAATTGATTACGTTTACGTGGGAAATTTTCATCCCACTTTTCGCGTATCTCACCTACCGTTCTCGCGGATCTCACCTGGGTGAGCTGCCCCACCTCTCATGTAAACGCGAAGATAAATTTACAGATAAATCTCACAACTCACAGATCACAGTACATAACTCACAGACATGATAGTGAGCAGATAAATTAGACGAGAAACGTTGTGTATACTTAAATTGGCAGCCTTATATATTTTCTATGAGCGATTTCCTCGAAAATACTACTGGAAAGTGTTCTCAAAAACGGCTGAAAACTCTTGAGAAAATACGGTCGATATCGTACTTTTGTAAACACATGTTTTCTGAGCTTTTGAGAAAAGTTTAAATCAATTGACTTGTGATAAAATAAACCGGAGAATAATGAATTGTGAAAATACCGAATAGATTTGAAGTCAAATTCTTTATAGTTAATAACCATATTACATGATGTTGCCGTTTCGTTCAAGTTACTATCATTAACAAATATGTATTGTGATTTATTATATTTAGTTTTTAGATTTATGTATTATTGTTTACGTTCTAAGCTAGATAAGCTCTGCTTGCCTTGGGTCGTGTAGAATGCAGCTCTATATCTAATTTTTACATATTGATTTGTTCGTAAACTTTTTGCATTTTCAAATACAGATGTTGATGATGATTTATAACCAATGTAAAAATCAACAAAAATTGATTAAAAAAATAAAATTGACCTTTGCTTTTCCCGGAGCCTGGTAAGTAAAATTGACCTTTACTTGAATAGAGTTCATATAGAATATAGCATTTTGTGCTCCTCGGCCAATCAGTGTTGCGTATTCTGTCAAATAATACATAACTTTTTAACAGCGAATTAATGTCTGTTCAATGTTATAACATGGTTTCTTTGTCAACACTTAAACTTTGCCAGAATAAACTTCACTCAAGGAAAGGCAGATTTTGTAAAAAAATAGAGTTAGCATAGAGTATGAATCCATCCATATGTCAACCCATACACAAATGAGCCCATACATTAAATGAAACTAACCATAGAGACCAAAACAGTTCGGTTTTGTTCACTCTGGTTTGTTTGAATTCTTCGAAATACATTTCTTTGATTGCTCTAGTGTATTTCTTGGCTGCTTAGAAATTCTAAAGAATAGATACGAAATCTATTCTTTAATGTGGTGAATTGTTATAAGGGAAAATTTCGTAAAGCAAACAATTCATGTTCAGGTCTTGCACATAAAAACATTAGTTATGGTTATAAACAATATAGTTCACACTTACAAGTGCACCTTGTCCTTTCACCCCGGAAGGGCCATATGGGACATAACACGTCATATTTCCAGAAGGTAAATACAGATATACTTTGACATAAATTTAAGATATTTTAGTGTAAGCTTTAGTTTAATCTTGAGTTAAGCTGGTTTGCAGAAGTTAAGTGAAATTCCGTAAAGTTACCTCCCGTAAAGTGAAATTTAGATGGGATTTTCCAGTTCATTGGAAATGAATCCGGTCATGAGAGGGTTAATGAAATCAAAATATAACTACTTAGAGCAGAACTTTCTAGTTTTGTTTATCGCTTTTTGCTTGGAAGTATATTATTCCACAATTTTGCACCCTGATACCGAATTGACTTTAGACCATATTTTAAACTGTTTGTCTGACTCATAAATAAGTTTGCGTTTTATTGTATTTCTAGGTAACGAGAGGCGCAAATAAAAACCGACCTTTTAGTATCCACTCTGAGAATCCAACAGATCACGTGACGTCATACGTAGCCAGTCCCAGACAACTAACTGCTTTTGAAAAAACTTCTGATGACATATACAGTTATGATGTATTCAACAACAACAACAACGGGCCAAGCCCTGCAAAATCATTCTCTGATACTAGAGAGTCACGTATTTTAAGGCGACAGGCAAGAAGTGTTGCGGATATAGACAGTGGCTCGTTTGAATTGACTCTCAATGGAATGGCGAATGTGACGCCCAGGAGCGGGCGGCGGTCTGAAAATGACGCCGAGAGAGAGTATGCTCAATTGGAAATGGAAGGCACGTTGAAGGAGTTGGATGATGTCATCAGATCTTTGTAAGTAATTTGTTTGCTGCTTTTGCAAAATGTGAATTAAGGCCCTGGTTAAACGTCGCGCTGCTCATGCACCGAACTTCATTGTTCAATAATCTTAAACTGTTTAAATTTTCTGAAAATCCTTAAACTTAGACTGTTAACTTTCTTCTTTAAATTTATTAACAAACTCCATTTTCCTATTCTCGTAACTTATTCTCTGTTTTTACTTACTTTCAACATTGTTGTTACTTACTATCAACATTCATCCAAATGATGCTGTTCATCTGCTAATGGTGGTAATTTTTTAAAAGTTTTTGGCTCATAAAATATCTTTTGATGTGGATTAAAAACCATTTGATGCTCTGATTCCAAATCATGGAATTATTCACTCGTAGCAATTAGAAATTCCGTTCCAAAGGAATATAAATTTCGTTCAAGAGGAATGCTAAGTCCCATTTCTAGAAATACCTACAATGCTTTCACAAAACAGCAAGCAGCACATTTTATGTGCTTAGTATATTTTAAGATTCGCTTTAGTTAGTGTACTTGTTTACAGCAGGTACGATGATAAATGTTTGTTGGGCTTCGTTGTTTATCCGCAGAACTAGCTCATTCCTTTTTTCTGGATGATATTTTTATATCGACTACATTGTCATAGATCTCAAATTTCCAAATATTTGAGATTATTATAACTCATAAGGTGTTTTTTCAATTGTTTTTTTTTAACACCCAAGTGTTTAAATATCTGTAATGTTTAGGGGGATACTATTCCATACTTTAAGTGCAAAGTTGTAAATTGCTTTTTCCAGCATGTTCTGTTTTTAGCCTTGGAATGTGAAGGTTTCGATGTGTTCTCGTTTGGTAACTGGAAATCAGAGACCTTTCTTTTAATTTATTCCAGAGGCTGTTTTTTTTTTAAGATTTTTGGTCATCACAACCCGATCAAACAAAATAAGGTTCTCTAGACTGAGCCACTTTTAATCAAGTGACTGCACATAAGAAACCAATTCTAAATGCTGTTTTTTATTTTACTTTGGCAGCAAGTAGTATCTGGTTGTCTTATGCATTTGTTTCTCGTATGCGGGAACCAACTGTAGTATTTCACCAATGTCTGTATTTTTAATCTGTTTATTATTTCATTCAGGGATACTGAGCTTTAGTTGGTTCAAGTCGCGTGCAGAGAGGTATGTAGATTGTGGAATTCGCTAGTCTAAGTCCATTCACACACAAACATTCATACACAATATATATATGCATATTTTGAATTCAACATTTTCTTAGTCATCTGTAGCACGTTCTCTCGTAGTTCCTGGACTTCAGAATCACTACGTTGATGCAAAGGTTTGATTCGGTTTAGACAAACATTTGAGGATAGTTTGTTCCCCCAGTACCAAGTGTAAATACAGTAAATGCACTTTCTAAATCTAAAGCAGATATTAAAATTATATTTCCAAAAACCTTTATTTCTATTTTCATATTTGCTCGAAAGCTCCAAAAATGTAAAGCATTCAACATTTGTTACATAGTCTGCTGCTTCATCTTAAACATTTCCTGGTCCGTTTTGTTTTTACAGCAGTACACTATCCAGAACATGTACTGGCTCTGTTTTCGTTTTCTTTCGTTTTGGCTTAAGACAACAAGTGTCAACTGTATTACATTGTTTTCTCTGAAACCATTCTTATCTGTGAATCTCTACAAAATCGAGCCTTAGACACAAGATTCGTTATAGTTGTAGTATTATCACTTTCTTACTACCGTTTCAAGCACTTATAGTTATAGTATGATCACTTTCTCACTACCGTTGTGGGAGAGAGACTGTTTCAAGCCTCATATGCATCGCACGAAAGTCATTTTGTAATGCATGATAATGATATCATTCATACCAGTATCATATTATGATTCGTATTATCGGCTATTCAATACCAGTAGAATTATTTATAATACCTACAATAATTATTTATTCAATTTATTTAACATTTTTAGCTAGCATTTATTCGTATTTTAACATATAGTAGATGTATTGCGTTTTCAAATGTAATTAACATTAATTAACGTTGCTAAATGACGATTCAGATTTGAATGATTATATT
Source organism: Phacellophora camtschatica (assembly GCA_036873815.1). Lineage (NCBI taxonomy): Eukaryota > Metazoa > Cnidaria > Scyphozoa > Semaeostomeae > Ulmaridae > Phacellophora > Phacellophora camtschatica. The sequence goes on from JAYJMH010017394.1 coordinate 13,497, forward strand.
GCCAACTTGCACGGCATTACGAGCATCGTTTTGTATCGAAGACTAAGATCATTTTGGTATCGATGTCAAATTTATAATACCTACAATAATTATTTATTCACTTTATTCAACATTTTTAGCTAGCATTTATTCGTTTTTTAACATATAGTAGATGTATTGCGTTTTCAAGTGTAATTAATATTAGCTAACTTTGCTAAATGACGTCAAATTTGTTGCTGATTTACGAAACTCGTGGACAAATTTGTTGCTGATTTACAGAAAGACAGTTTTGAATAGGGGAACTATTCATGCATTTGTATTTCTCCATATTTTGTTTTCTTACACTGTTACTGCCACCATCATATTGCATCCCACAGCCACAACGCCTTCGTTTGCCATCTTTAGTTGAAGATAATCTGAGGCAGATCGACAATATTTCCATTGCCGTACAATCCAGAATACAATTTGTTGTTTATTTGTTATTAGCAGTAAATTGTTATGGATAGATAACTCAAGGTTTTGTTCAGTAAATTTGGTTGACATTTTGGGACAATTCGGGACAATGTTATTGTTTTGGTGTTGTCATTTATCTGAATGTTTTTGTTTTCATTTGTATATTGATAATGTACATAACTTATATAACTAAATATTTACTGTGCAAGGTAGCTACATTAGCTTATGGTCACAATTATATATGTGTATAACGTGATGTTTATAGTCGTCAAGATTTTGTAAATGTTTGTGTACACAATAAAACGTATTCTCTAGTCACTATTTATAGCCGCTATTTGTGGACAAATTCGTATTTATGAAAGCACTGATCACGTCAGTATAATGTCGTTTTGATACAAACGTTGTGATTTTTATTCGCTCTTCTGTTTTCTCCAATTTGTTTTTATTTGAGATCAGTGATGTAGGAACTCGAGGGGGCAGGGGCAAGGGCACATGCCGCCACTTTCTTCGCACAACAAGTGCCTCTTTTTTCTCTGAAAAGTGCCCCTTTCCCTTACAATATATAGCCAAATGAGCCCCTTTTTGTATAGATTTTGTCTAAAAAGTGACTATATCCTATAAAATATGTAACCAAATGTGCCCATTTACATGCTGGCTAACACTTACTCATTATTTCCAGTACTTTACTTACGTTCCCCAAAAAACGAAAAAATGCTACTTTTTCTTCGTGCCCCTCCACTTTTGGAAACGTTCCTACTCCCCTAATATGGAATGATCTGTGTTGCAGGATGCTAACGCCTACACAATTTCAATACCTTCTAAAATTTTCCTTTAGTCTTCTATGGCCGGGATCAGTGATATCTCCAACTCCCCTGGGCTTGGCACAAGTCTCTTTTCATATCGGTTGACTGGGTGGAGCCTGGGATTTAACGTCAGGACTACGGAAAATCTCCTGGGTTTTAAACTTATCTTGATAGTGTGGAGCTAAAACTCCCCGAGCCTCCTAGCTCAGTGATCCTTTGTGGGGGAGACCTGTGTCAAGTCCAAAAATTTAAACTTAACCTTATTCATTTATATTTTTCTTTATTTGCACACCTGAGCATCTATACCGCTATGCGGTCTCTGCTCATTACATTGATAGATGTAGAGGAGTTCCCTGAAGTTTTGCAGCTACTGTTTTTCTAAGAGAATTGCAGCTACTAATGAGAATTTCTGAAAATTGTAAAAAATTAGGCATATCAGACATGAACTAAATGCAGTCATATACGTTTAATAAATAGTGTTTTGTTGGCTTGGGGATATAAATCTTGCTTTTTCTGACACTTCGGACTTCTCCATATCTATTAGCATTATTCATATTTCGTTTACTATTCTTAAGACAAAATTAAAGATTGGTCTCATTGTCTTTGGTTAAATCGCTTCTTTTCATAAAATCCACATCTTCGACCTATTTTGAATATCGAAAAATCCCGAAAAAAAGGAAATATCCAAGCCAGTGTGTAATTCCAAAGATAATTTGTTCGAATTATCTTTGTCCCAACACATTTGTGTCGCAAACATTTTTTAAATATAGTTTAAATGAACACTGCTTTATATTGACTGTTTAAAATCAAGCGATTGACCGATTGAAATCGAAGCATCGTTTCAAAGCATGGGTAGTTAGAAACCGCAAGTGTACTTACATTTCCTTAATAGTTTGTTTCAAATGCTATTTCTTTGAAAAATGATGTCTGTTTTCAATCCTGCAACAATCGCATAACAAAACAAAATATGAAGACAATGTAAGCACACACCTGCGGCGTCTAATAACTACCCATGCTCAAAGCAAAAACATTAAGTTCTAATTAAAGGGAAAATACTAACTTTTGTGTAAAACAAAGAAAATTAATCGCACTCAAGTCATGCGGGTCCCACAGCCCATGGTTTTCTCTTTGTTTACAACAAGGAACTAAACAACTTCAGCATCACTTCCAACTCCCAGATCTCGTGATAATGGCGGAAGAGAAAGTTAGGGAAGCCCCTCCTCCGTTTGTAAATTCGTTAGAAGATGTATATGGAAACTGTACCGATGAAATTAAAAAACGGTGAGTTCAAAATAGTTATCTTTTTATTGCGGTTGTAGTTAGATTGGCTGAGTCTTTCTAACTTTATGAACATCATATATGGGCAAAAAAACGAATCAGCTCCTCCTTCGATTCCTGCTGGAAAGGGGAAGATAGGTGGTGTGTCGTGTGTGTGCCGTGGTTTCTCTTCTCCAGCTCATTGTAGGGGCCGCACACAATTCGATTTCTTCACGCAAAACGTCATGTTGGGGGGGGGGGTTGTTCCAGCACTTGATTGACGTTTTCAAAATTTCAAAATATATCTAAATTTTAGGAAAGTTTTACATATGTTAAAAAGGCCTAAAACAATTAGGACAAAAAGAGACTACCAAGTCAGAGTCGAACCTTTGAACTCGGACCGTCAAAATTTTGCTTGACGTTTTGGGGGGAGGGGGGAGGGGGTTTCTGAAAACGTCATTATAACGTTTTTCGTGTGGAAATCAAATCGTGTGCGGCCCCTTACCATGTTTCATTACCCTAGTAGTAGTAGATGTTAAAATGTTCACGTGATCAATTTTTGAGATCATTCATATGGCAGTATCGGAGGGATTTCGGGGGCAGTTGTATTAAGTAGTAGCCCCCACAAGATTGGAATGGATGAAACCTCTTCTTATATTCACAATGTTTGTCAAAAAATGCCTAACCATGTTTGAACACCATCCTTGTGACTATGTCTAACCATGATTGGCAATGTGTTCCATTTGACAAACATGGTCAAACATGTTCTGACCATGGTCAAGTAACATGTCCAGCCATGTTTTGGCAGCATGTTGATTGCCAAATCATTGCCTACCATGGTCAATAATTATGATCAAACAATTGATCTAACCATGAATGATCATGGTTTGGAAAGATCTTTTCGCATGGGAAGCCTGCAGGTGCCTGAGAGATATCTCACTGCCTGATAAATCCAGTCAATACCCTACATAAAAGCCAAACCAAAAGATATGAGTCTATGACCATTCTGATGGTATATACAATGTGGAGAGTGATGTTACAGTTCTCTTCATCAGATCAATCATGTCATTTAATTTTTGTCACATGATTATAAATACTATAAATTGATTGGCTGTTTTTGAAATTTAAACAAATAGCTTAGGTATTAAACAAATAACAGTTCAGTTCAGTAATAATCACAATTCTCTAACATGAGATTTTGCTAGTGCTAACACTTTTAGTTATCTAAGTATAAATAAGGTGGTGTCTGTGTGGTGGAGAGATTTTTTGTAGTTAAGGCCAAAGCTACTTCATTATAAAAATGCAATTATTGTTTCTTAAAACATTTGGCAAAATGTTTTTTTAAAACAGAAGTGTCTATAAATTCTTGCACAAGCCACTGCAAAAATTTATTTCTGCAAGTACACAACATTGAATTAAGAGAAAAAAGCTTGTTTTGACTATCTGGTATTTTTAAAGCTCTAGAATAATTATAAATTTAGTTGTAAGTACAAATTGAAAAAGATTTCATATAGTATTTCCATGGGCTTTAGGAAAAGTGAAGTTTGTATTTATGCCCATTTTCTGTTGTTTCACTCTACTTGTCCTACATTCCGTGGTTTGAATTCGGTCACAGTCCTACACTGTGACCAAATCCAAACCACGGAATGTAAGACAAGTAGAATGAAAAAACAGAAGTTGAAATAAATGCAAACTTTATTTTTCCTAAAGCCTGTGGTATTTCCCATAACACTAGATAGAAAAAAGTTAAGAAACAACAAATGGACCTAGTTTCTTTTTAAAAATATGTGTATTGTGTTTTTTTTGTCATATGACAAAAATTGACTGAGCACTTTATTCTTTTGCCTTTGCTGATTGAAGGTTTTTGTAATAAAATTTTGATCGCATACATTGTAGGTATGAAAGGATCAGAACAAAGTACCATGAAAAGTTTGGGAAAGCTCCGATGTTCTATGCAAGAGCACCAGGCAGAGTTAACTTGATTGGTATGTATATGTACCGGGTGACCCAAAAGAGAGTTTTCCTCTTTGACAGGTGATCAGGTAATTGGCCAAGAAGCAATTGAAGCATTGTTTCAAAGCTGAAACATTTTAACTTGGATATTTCCCAATTTTTCTGATATTTAAAAAATAGTTTGAATAATGTGGATTCTATTTTTTCAAACAGCACTCAAATAGCACACAGAAGTAATTGTTTTGTTTGCTTCACCTACTAATTTTTGTATGCAAAAGTAATGAGATTTATCTGATAGAGAAAATCTATATTGCTTTTAAGAAACTTCAAAAATGTTCTTCTCATTGTTCTCAAAAAACATTTCAGGGGAACATGTTGATTATTGTGGCTATGCAGTTTTTCCAATGGCTCTTGAGCAAGATATGGTGATAGCATTTTCTGTGAATGAAACTGAAACTTTGGATATCTGCAACACAGATGAGGCATTTAAGTATGAACTAGCTTTTTTTTGTTCAAGGGGAATGGTTGAAAAAGGAGTTGTTGTCTACAAATATATGTTTGCTTTCACATTTTGTTACTACTGGATGTCCCCAAAATTCTAAGTGTTTGCAAGCCGCTGTGGATGAGCTTGATTTTTTATATTTTTGATTCAAAATTAGTCTTATTATAGATTAGTCTTCAAGTTAAAGTTTGATACTTTGTTTGACAAAATCAACCGAATATTTTTTTTTATTATCAAAAATAAAAACAAAAACTACAAACTTTTATTATATGCTATTCATAGCAGCAAATGACAGTTGACATCTAGTTCCCCTATATGATACAGCATTTACGAGCCAACAAATGCATTCTTAAAGAAAACAGGTTTGATCTTACAAACCAAGAGGGTGGATGCCCACATCAACAAACTCACAGCCACAGTATTTTGGTCACTCTGTTCAATTTGGGATTCAAAGATATTACCTACATTAGAGTTCTGCTATGTGGATTATGTGTGTGTGTGATTTCGCCACTAAAAATTTACAATGTAGTTAAAATCTAAATTAATTGTATAAAATATTTAAAAAGTTTTAAAATATCCATTAATGAATAAAAAATACAATTTTTAGAATATCACAAACCCCTAAATAGAGTGGCAGGGATAACATCAGAAAGTGACCTTAATTTCGTGATTGCCGTTGTTTTAGTTTACGAGTTAAATTGATCGTTTTGTATTGTTCATGTACGAAATTGTAGCTTCTAACACTATTATAGCAACTTGATTCAAATTAGGACATCCATATAAGAGAATTCGGCACAGTGATGCTGAGGTTAAAGGTTAAATCTCGAATGGATGATAGCTGACCAAGAAGGTCTCATAAGAGTTGATTAAAAATAAAGGCAGTACTGGAAAATGTATTTGTTGTCTTCAATAGCGTTACCACAAAAACGCAAAGTGGGCTTATGCGCCCGGGGGAGGACACTCTTAAAATTTTGGGTAGTGGGGATGTGTGGCCGGAATGGGTGCCTTTTCCTTTCATTTTACCTGAGAATGGGTATGCTTTTTGAGAACTTTTACATGAGAATGGGTGTGTTTCTAATAAATTTACCCGAGAATGGGTTCATTTTCTAAAATTCCACCTTAAATTTTCAATAAAAAATAATGATATGACAGCCAATCTAGCGATCATATATTTCAAAACTTTTCTGAGGAAAATCTCTATCTTCATTATTTCGATGAACCATAGCCTGAAATAAACTATGCCATCCATTCTAGCAGTCTCAAATTTCAAAATTTTGCCGAAGACCTCTTTATTTCCAGTCATTTCTTTGTTTCATTAATGTAATATAGGTAATGTTGAAACCAAAAATAGGTCTCGACAGCCATTCTAGCAATCTTAAATTCCAATATTTCCAAAAGGAACTTTATATCTTCTATACTTTTGATGTTTTAACCTATTAGATTGTCAATCAGTAATTTAATACATACTTTTGAGTTATTTTAAGCCAATCTAAGGGGCGTGGTCGCAAAAAGATTCTGGCGGGAGCACCCTCGGACCCCCCCCCCCAAATGATTTTGTTGGCCCTGCTCGTCTACCCCTCGTCAGATAATACCACCCCTTTGGCGGAGAGATCCTGGCGCCATCACTGTAAATGAAGGAAAGTGTTCCACACATTTAGGACTGACATCAGGATCGTTGTAACAAGTGTTTTGCAAGGTTCAGATAGATTTTTTTTATCACACAATCTTTGTTTTACCCTAATATATTTTGAATTTCATATCCGCTCATAACAAAATTTTTCTGTTCATAATTTAGCCGTATTTTTATTACTTATGGATGGGTTTTTAAAAACAATTGATTACCTATGAATGGGTCTCTATCTTCGCCATCTTTAATGAACTTCATTTTCTTTTTGGAAATTTTCAACTCGATAATTTCTAATCGTTTCAGAGAATTGAGTTTCAATGACACCCATCTCTTTTATTCTCCAGTTGTGGAAGTGAACAAAGTTATTCGAAAAAGACGCAGTATTGATAACGCGCTTCATTTAAAGTTCAAACACAGTTTGAATTTATTACAGTCTGCATTTGAATCGTTGAAGCGTTTGGAAGCAGACAAATATGGTCTCATCTCGGGCAGAGCCTGCAACACAACTCTTCGCTGTAAGGCTGGCGAAAGAGGAAGAAGAGGAAAGTCAGGTCCCAGAGGGCATGAAGGTAGAAGAGGTGCAAAAGGTCTTCCAGGACCACAAGGCCTACCCGGAAAGGATGGCACGAACGGAATTAACGGCCCTCGGGGTGCCAAAGGTGATAAGGGCGTAAGGGGTCCTCCAGGTTTGTCTGTAGAGAAAGCCAGAATCATTTCTGGACCCAGTAACGTGGTTTCAAATGAAGGCTCTG
>JAYJMH010017405.1:0-20820 GCA_036873815.1 Phacellophora camtschatica
TCGATTTTCGCGGGCGCACTGGATAATCAACATGACAGTGTAACAATCATTGTTCACAAACAAAGGGGATTACGATTATCATGAATTTATCATGACAATGTCTGCAGTGCGCCCGAAGCCTTAAGAAAACGAAAAAAATTAACATTTGCTGGAATTTGTCACTGCCTGAGCCCAGTCTGAGCACTTTTTTAACTCTGGTGTACATCCACCCTTATAGGGATGGTCGTTCTCTCTCCGGATGACATGTGCTATCCATTGTTTCTGTTGTTTTATATAATAGGTGTCTGTATTGACTGTATTAGGTATTTCGTAGGGTTTTTCGTTAGTGATTTAATATGACCAGTCTATCTCTGTAGTATCTTCATTATTATCATTAAAGGTTTTTTTTATATCCTTCTTTTTTTGGAATTCGCGTTCTTAAAGTCAATCTTCATAGAACGGAATGTTTAGAAGGCCCCAAAAACCTTCTGCTCCTGAAGGCACATGGTTTCCAAGAATTAAAAGTTGCCCGGGAATTTGCCACTGTCGCCAGGAGATACACTAATATTTGAGGCCTGGGAACGACAGAATTCTTGTTGTTTTAAACTTTTGGATTTGGTTTCTCAGAAACCTACCGTTATCAAGATTTGAAAGTTTAGAAGATCTAATAGAGCACGCCCCAAACCGCAAAACACAGAAGGAAATGTAGGTCCTAAATTAACGTGAGAGATGCAATAGCGTAGGCAAACTGCATTTTTTACGAAGTGGACATTTTCTTGATTTCTTAATGTTTCTCTTCAAGAAAATGCTTGAAACTTCTTTTACATTCAAGCATCAATTGCTTGACACATAGTCATTGTGAAAGGCTAGGTTGGAAATTTAGAACATACAATTTTAGAGTAGTTTTGTCTTTTTGAAAATAATTTTAGAACAATTTTAGAATTCTTACATTTTAGAACAGAACAATTTCTCACAGAACAAAGTCTCACATAAAAAATGCTGCTTTTATGTGGAAAGGGAGATTTTAGAAGAAATATGTACAAGGTTGTCAACATGACCAAACAAATTTTTCGATCCGAAGGACTGACTTTATGCTTGTAAATGCTTGTAAATGCATTCGACTGAACTAAAAATAAACAGAAAGAAAAGGTTAACTATGTCGTTAACTATTTGCTGGCTACTGTAAAAGGGGTGATATTTTTTTTTCAGGATAATAAATCCCTTGTTACATTCGAGATCTGAATCTTTCCATTGCTCTCATATACATAGAGATGATATTCTTGACAATGTGAACGTAATTTTGCTATCAAATGGCCTATTAATATACATTTCAAGCGAGATATTAGTTTAAATCATTCTGCATGGTGACGAATGGCTATCATTCAATAGACCATTCCGAAAAAGATGGTGTCAAGGGTCTTTTTCCCGTGATTTGTTGCGTTCGAATTATGAATCTTTAACAGTTCTATAGGTGTTCGATCATCGAACTCAATGAGTCTCGGAAAAATCCCCCTGTCATCATATTTTTCGGAATGCTCTGTTCTAATGCTGAAATTTTGAGTGCAACGTTGACGCTTCACAACGTTTCAAAAGATCGTTGCTACTCTTTTATGGACATTTTTTCTTTTCTTTTTCCAAATTATGCAATATTTTATTTATTTAAACTCTGTTGTTTATTTGTATCTCAATTATGTAGCTTTATGTTAAGTGTAAATGGCCGCAGAAGGGTTGTTGTGTACTTCCATGCTCCATGTGGCATTGCTATGTAATCTTGTCACTGTTGTATTTATGAGGATATAAAACAAATCTTTTCATTGCTTGAATGTCACATTACCCTGGTTACCAGACTTCAATGTTACAGAAGCACCCAGGTTTTAGTTTGCCCGTGAAACTTGGTTTGTGCAGCAAGAAAGGATGACTTTCGTAAAACAACATGATCTACACTCTCAAAACATGGGAAATTTCGTAAAACAATAGATTGAGGTTTCAAATATGACAATGTGATTTGTCACTGTAAAGAATAGATTTCACACCTTCAACGCAACCAAGCAAAGCATAATAAGCGAAATCATAAAGTCTAGTTGTCTTTCTTTCTTTATTTTGATTAAGTGCACTCAGACGTGTGAAATATTTTCTTTCAAATCGCAAATCGTTTTGTCATGTTCGAAACAACAATCTTTTGTTTTACAGAATTCCCCCTCGACAACCAAACCGCAATGATTGAAATCAAAAAAGAAAAAATCTTGTGAGGCAAAGGATTCAGGCTTTGCATATGACAATTGGATTTGTGACCTGAATAAATATGTTTCACACCTTTGAACGCAACCAATTAGAACACAATGAACAAAGGCAAACATGTTGTTTAATGTGTTTATTTTGATTTGATTGAGTACAACCTAAAAAGCAAAAAGTACGCAAGTGCGATGAGGTGAAAGGTAAGCCTTCGTTCAAACGATTGACTTGAGTTGAGTCAAATTCAATTGATATTGAGTCTATCACAAATACGACCAAAATTTGTCTTGGATTCAAATGTTAAACTTAACTTAGATTTAATTAATTTTCCAACAACTAGAAAATCATTGAACATCATGAACTTGAGTCGAGTTTGATGAACTTCTAACTAAAAAACACACAGCCAACTCGGCCGTCTATCCTTTTGAGGTTTGTTTATATTTGTGCCAGCTCAGCTTGGGTAAGAGGTTACTCTTGTGTCCATAGTAAACGCCTCCCGCATATTAGTTTTTGGAAATGTTTTCCACCCCTCGGCTCATTATGAACCCGGCCGTTTATCAATTTACCAGATTTTCGCATTGGCAGGCTTACAATGAAAGCGTTGCGCCACAAATGGGTATCAATCTTTGCTGTTTTCCCACAAACAGGTATCAATATTTATTGTTTTAAAAAAACGTTTTCACGGAGTATGTCATTCAAAAAGATGGTGCTTATATCATTTGATTTTTCACAATTGAAGGAAGGTTAAGCAGGGTTGGCATACATCGTAATTCAGAGTTTAGCGTCGTAATTCATCGGCGATGGACGCTGATCCTTCCAGTTTTCACGCATCGCATATTGCAATCATGATATTGCTAGAGCAACAAGGAGTCTAGGTCCAGCTCAATATTTGCGTCTCACGGCGTGTAATTAAAAATGTAATGCGGGAATCTATTCGACGCTGAATTGATTTTGAAAATCCATCAACGCTGATCGGCGATGGTCCCTGATACTTTAGGAACTCAGTGGTCATAAGTTTTAACTCACCGTAACTTATCGCCGACGAATTACGATTTGTGAAAACCAAGCTTTACCCAATATCAGGGCTGGTTTTTACAGGCTTTATCAGACCCCACTAATTAGTGGTCAATATTGATATCCTAATGAAACCTTCTTTTGTGTGATGTCAAAAGGTATATTAATCCACCTTTTCGAGATGAATCTGCCATGATGAAAATTTGTCAACATTTTGAGATATTGAATTTTTGATTCTTGAATCAGATTCTGTAAACAAAGTTTAGTCTGAGAACCAATTTTTACATTTCTACATAATGTTTTGTAAAAGTTACAGAAATACAAAGATTTTAAGTTTATGAGGGATCTGACGGCAAGAATTTTGTTAGGTCAAGATTTTGTCCTAACATAATTTTCACGGTCAAAGCTCTTACAAATTTTTAATCTTTACAACGCTATAAGTTTGATAAAAACTCAAGTAGAAATGCAGAAACTGGTCTTCCGACTAAACTTTGTATACAGAATCTAAATCAAAAATCAAAATTGTAAATCTCAAAATGTCGATAAATTTCTATCATGGCAGATCTATCTCGAAAAGGAGGATTAGCAATTGTTTTATTTAATCAAAAGGTCATGTTTAAATATCGCTTGCTTTAATTGGCTCAATGTGATAGAAGCACAAATGTTTTATTAAATTGCAATGATTTTTAAAGCAGTTAAAAGTTTTTTTAGTTCATTTTCTTGGGCATTCAAAATTTCCAATTTGAAACCATTTTTCGAAAAAGTCACGTCACGTCCAAGTCACGTCAATGGGCCGTATTTCTGTGATGTAGATGCCGGAACCCAAACATCTTGTTGGAATTTCATGAAGACACAACGATTTGGCATCTCCTCTAAGCATACAAATACGGAGAGTATTCGTTTGCTTGAAAGAAATGAGAAAATTCAAAATCGTTGCGTTATTTAGAATTGTTTGCATACCAATAGTTCAACATATTGCAGTGCCGTCGGAAGCTGTTCCAGATTGGGGAGGCTTATTGCTTTCAGAACAATAGAGAACAAAGTTTTAACTAAGTAATCGTTTTAAATGACCATTGCTCTTGCCAGCCCCCCCAGCCTCTGGTTCTCTCGACGAGGAGAAGAAAGGCCTATTCCAAGGCTAAGACGTTCGAGTTTGTTCGTCACTTTGGGCGGGCTGAACGTGAACATGTGATCATGATGCAAAATCTCCCTTTGCTGAATCGTAGGACAAATGCACACTGCCGTAGGACACGTGCACATTGACGAAAACGGAGAGGTTTTGCTTCCACATCAATACGCTATGAAAACTGAGTTTTTTGAAGGGCTTGCTCCAGCTCTGTTTTCAACAGTGAAAAACGAATAAAAACGAACTCGGAGCAGTGTGCACATAGCTGTAGAGCCTGTTGATGTAGTTTGTTTTTGAAATCTTGAGCTGTTGGTCCAATCTCATTCCATATTATTCCATGCATTCAAGTTTCGTTGCGACACGACAACTCCGAATACTTACAAAGTAAAATTTACAGATTATTCGTAAGGGAAGTCTCATCGACTCTTAGTTAAATGGGAAGGTAAAGAAAAATCACAAAAAACCACCGATATTGTAAAATGGAATTTTCTTCTATAGACATAGCTACGGTAACAGACACAAAAATGACGGCTATGATATTATACGTGTACAATAATAATAATAATAATGATCAAAATAAGTAAGGATCAAACACTGTCCTATCGAACAAGGGTGCCTCTCTCCAGAGTTTCATTCATGTCTGTACAACAACACATGCATTGATTGGACAAAGCATAATTGTGCCTTGCTTGATTTTTTATAAAAATATAAACTTAACCGGACACGTAGAATCTAAGTTTGTACAAAGTTCTTAGCGGCCTTGAAGCTTGAACAGAAACCAGTCTAAATAATGCCAAAGCCTCTAATGATTCATTTGTGGACTTGTGGACATTTTGCAGGCTGTTTTGTTTACGTTTTTAGGCCTGAATTGGTATAAGTTATTTTTTTCTTCAAGGAGTTAACCCTGTGGAGATGAAATGAGAAATTTAGTACACTAACTGCCAAATCAAGACATTGATAGCTGCAAATTGTTCACAAGGCCAAGAGCTTTTAGCCCGCTATACTAAGGAGGAAATTTGTAGGGTGTACAGAGGTAAGATGAGTCACCATGTAGTAAGAGAGGTTAGGTTCGAAATCAAGTATATTGAGAAAATTGTCACTAAACTTTGTTAACTTAAATCTAAAATGAATTTAACAAAATTTTGAAGTTAAAATCTTTGTTATTCAACATTCATAATGATTCGACAGTGCCTATCCTACTTAGTTTTGCTCATTTTCTTCTGTAAACCCTCCGCTTACTTACTACAAAAAGCATTTGAATATGTTACAAATAATAAACTTATAAAGTATTGAATTAGCGATTCTTGTAATTGTGGGCCTTCGTATTTTGTCCAAAATCGACAAAATTAATTTAATTTAGGACTGTGATATCTTAGGCCTTAGCGAGTAAAAGCTCACCCAGTTTGCATTACTCCGTCTGGTTTTTGCTCTGTCAGGAGCGCTATAAAGTCATTTCGTTACAAACACAACCATTAAACATTAAAAAATTTACACCAATGCTAAGATATCCCAGCATTGCGAGAGCTTCGGAGATGTTTTAAAATAAATATCTCCAAGTTCAAGTTAATATAGAGGTTCTAGGTTAATCTTGGTATTACATAGCATAGAATTATACATAGATCGGGTTTGACAAACTATCTACATTTAGTTAACTGTAGACGAAAAGTGTGAAAGAGTCTTTACTTTAACGCAAAACAGTCATCTTGTGACTGCGAGTAAAGTGACAAATTTGATAGCAAATTGGTTGTCATTTCATAACATGCAATAAAATGCTTCTTTTTCAATGTAAAACCAATTTAAATTGACAATTTTTTCGTTAATCACTCAACAGCGCTCGATTGACTTAACGACTATCTCGGAACGATCTTTTGTCCTTTGTAGCCCTCTTCTTTTTTCGTTTACCTCCTTCTCGCAAGACGTCTACGGAGTTCGCCTCGTCGGGGTTGCACTCGTACCATATTTTTAGATATTTATAAACATTTCCACAACTGTTGTCGTCGAAAAAGATATTCGAAGCGACGACTTCACAGGCCATTTCTTGCTTGCACTGCCCATCGACTTTGAGCATCGTGTTTCCGGAGTTTGTTTCGCAAAGGCGATCGGTGGTGAGTCCGGCTGGCAATTTGGAACATGTCGCATGATCGTCACGACCCCAGAATGCTTTGACGATTTTGATGACTTCGTATTGCTTGCATTGAAGCCATCCCTTTTCTCCTTCGCAAATGACAGTGAAGTTCTAAAACAAAACAATCTCGATGATGTTTAAGCAAAATGGGAGATCAAAGCATGCCAAATAGTCTTTGAAGGAATCTTCATTTTACAATATTTAGATCTGGTTTTTTTTTAAGTCATCAATTGCCTAAGTAACACATTGACAGTGATATTTAAACAAACTGGGAGACTAATGCATGCCAAACTGTCGCTTTCGAAAGCTTCATTTTACTAAATGTAGATCTGGACATTACAATAGTCAACAACCCCAATAAAATATTAGCCTATGCTTACTTTGTATGAGGAAGAATTTCTTTAGAAGAACTTTATATGATTGTTGCGATTGTTTACTTGCGGTACAACAATTGTTTACTTGCGGTACAAAATCTTAGCAGATTTATAGTATTTGGAGGGTTGCACATTTACTCACCGGCATGAGGGGTTCAGCTCCTGCTATTCCAGAGGGTCCGACAGGTCCAGGTAAACCTGGTGCTCCAGGCAAACCAGGGCTTCCAGGAAGACCAGCTACACCAGGATCTCCTTTCTCTCCAGGGAATCCAGGAGGTCCGGGTGGTCCAGGTGGACCTTGTGGACCCATAGGACCTGGTGCACCATCTTCGCCAACATGACCAGGTGCTCCCGGTGCTCCTGGTAATCCTGGTGGACCTGGCTCACCAGACGGTCCCGGTGGTCCAGGGGGACCTGGTGGTCCATTTAGGCCTTTCAAGAAGAATCCTAACGTCAGATTTTGTTCCAGAAGTTGACTGACCATAAGTTGATCCAAAAACGGCTGTGTTATCCTATCGCCTACCTTTGGCCAATCCGGCAGTATTTGTTGAGAAAACTATAAAGAAAATATGCTACATTAGAAATACATGTTTTTTGGGAGTAATGACACTGTTCTTTTTCATGCAGTACTTCATATTCGTGAATTTATCTAAATTTTAAATCACCACTTTTCCTGGCTCACCCTAATGTTATTACTTTAATGACCCTCGATAGTAGGGTCTAGCATTTATGAACTGACACGAATTTTATTATATTCCACGCTTCCTCATAAAAAAAATTATTTCCCGTTGATGCGCACAAGCTGTTCATACTAATCATTTGAAGATTCATCATAACGCACACAACATTTTAGCCTTTTCACGCAATATTGCCTTAAATAATTGTTTTTCACGCATCACATACAGTTTATTCATCACGCTTTTACACAAAAATATTACCGTTTCACGCGTGATAATAGGCTCGATAACGTATCAAGCCAAAACAATTTTGCGGGCTAATTAGACATGTACACGCTTATTATTTTTTTATTCCGTGGCTTTACATTCATCATAGATATAAATTACAATCTTTACATGAAATATATGAATTTAAATGAAAATATGTATATGAATTATATTATCGATATGAAATTGTAATGAACAAGAAGAAATCGAACGATTTAAATTTTTCCTCAAATGACTTAAAAATTCATTGCACATTTATTGATATTTCTTCCTATAGTTGGAAAAAGATCACTTAACTTGTTTAAATACAGTTTGTTTGTTTGAGGACAAATATTGATAAAACCGAGAAACGCCCTGTTTAACGGGAAACAGATACTAGCAATAACAACTTACTGTGATAGATAATTTAAAAGAAAATGAACGCAAAATGAATGGCGTTGCTTTTTCATTCTACCACCTGCTAAATCTGTCGCGATCAAATCGAAAGATTTTTTATTTTTCATTTTTCTTTTTATGATCTGTAAACATTTTGCACAGTTTTATTTCTGTAATTAGTAGCTACTATCCCCACTATCATGATTGTCATAACAATCTCTGCATGCACGTGTGTGAATTTTCCAAATAGCATCCGCCATTTTGGGTCAGACAAGTCATGAATAATTGATTGGCTGATCTTTTGGTTGAGTTCCCGTAAAATTTATTTTCCCAAACAATTTAGACTCGCGTTTTTACATAAATAAATTTTACTTTAAACACAAAAAAGTTGCTGTTGTTTAAACTAATGCACATAATTTGCGAACGCTATGGATACTTCATATTATGTTATGAAATACTAACGTTATCTGCTAACGTTCGTTTATTATTTGAATTCTGCGAGCTCAGTTAGTTAGAAATAGAATTGGTACAGTTCACGAAAATTACTTAGGATTTGTTTTCATATCCGTAAACTTTATCAAATGATTTCTGTCTATTTGCAAAAACTCCAATTTTTCCAATTTGCCGTTTTCCAATTTGCCCAGCGCTAAGCTGATTTGCTGCTTATCAGTGCAGCAAAATCTTGCAAAGAAGAACTTTATTGACATTGCAGACTTTAGGCAGTTTTCCGTTAAGGCCGTCTGCGTAATGCTGAAGTTCTTCTTTTGCAACAATGCACCGTATTAATTGTGAGTTTGTTTGACGATTGACATGGAACGTGGTTGATTGACAAATTTTCTGATAATTGGTGTAGAATGTCATTGATTAATGGCTGATTGACTAATGTTATAATGCTTAGCATGAAACGTTGTTGATTGGAATATTTGTCGTTTGTTGGCAAGGATGAGAATGAAACTGAAGACGAACTGAAATGTTTAAAGATTTTTCTGAAATGTTTATGAGAAGAAATCTTTGTTGAGATTAGTCTTCTATGATGAAAATGGTTCATTTATTAAAATGTTGCTTTACGCAGTCTCGTTATCACTCTTACATTTATTATCTGTATTAACCATCAACAAACCGTGTAAATATTGAAAAAGTAGCGTTACTTAATGAAACTGTATTGTCTATAAGATAATGCATGGTATAAATATTTACGTACCGTATACCCTATTGTTGCTGCGATGAACAGCGTAACGAGGCATCGATGACCTCTCCTCCAAATCATGATCTAAAACAAGCAAAATAATCTATATTAGACAGGCAGAATTTTCCCAACTCGTCCTTTATGAATTCTCAACTCGTACGTTACCCAACTACTATTGTACGAGAATCAGTTGTTCTTCAAATCTGTTTAATAACACATGATACCATGTTTCTTAATGATCTGAATATACCAACAGCAAAAGCACATTGTTTACACAATTATGCTAGATATGATTCCAAACACCAAATCTCGCTTCAAGAAACACAGTAATTCAGACTACAAGGCAAAGCTTTGTTTTTTTTAATCATGGTAGTCAAACAAAGATAACCATTTCTTGAATCGGTTGATGATCATTTGAATGATTAACATGAACTTCGAGAAGCACCATTGATTAGTGCTCATGAAATATTCAAATCAGATGTAATAAACTTAAGTCTCAAATGTGCACGCAACAAATCATTGCCTTGCCATCTTTTTCATATCTTAAAGCCTGCGTCTTTTCACTACATTTCTCGAATAATCAAAGCACGAGATCGGACGTAATCAGCTTCGAATAAGTTGTACAAGCTTCAGATAAAAGAAGCTAAGAAATATAATAATCTTGATGCGTTCGAGGCACAGTCTTTGATTATTCATGCAATCCAACAATCTCTCGAATTCCAATGAATTTTGTTGCAATAAATAAAATCCTTACTTTAGCTGATTAATTGTATCCTTTAATGATACTGTACCAATGCTTGCCTTCTAGACGAAGGTGGCGTTCCTGTAAATTCTTGGTTTTCTTTGAAATAATTAAGTTGGTAGGAAAATGAGGCAGCTTGGAATGTTACAATGGATCTCGATTCACAAAAGCATCGGCCAACGAGAATATGCTCTGACGGTGTATTGCTTGATCAATAGTTTGCTGGTTGCCCTATTGATGAGGTCACTTGCGAAATATTCAAGTCAGATTCCGGAAATGTTCAACACAAACAAACTCTCAATATTCCCTATATTTTTAACACCATTCACATTCATTTAAAACATTTTCCCCTCAAACGCCATTTCTAATTGACGTATTTCTCCAATGAAATAGCCTTTTTTCTTGATACGCGAAGAGACCATTTCGTAAAACAGGTACATTGACCCTTAAATTTTAGGCCTTTTATGTTGGTGATTTTTAGATAAAATAAAAATACATATATTTAACTAATAATCTTCTTACCTCGGCTGGAATTGGTACTATCCTTTCCTCTTTCGGTAATGAATAATAACTCTTTACAATTTCATGAGAGGTTCCAGCAATAACTCTCTGAGATACTCAATTTAAATTTTCTGGCCTGCCTTTCCTGGGAAAACCTAGACGCATGCGTGAAATTCGTTGATTTGAATTGACGTGGCATTACTATTGGTTTGCCCACTGAACAGCATTGCGTCACTGCATGTTCAATGAGACGAGCCAATCACTGCTCGCTATTTGTCAAGAGTTTATCGTTCAGAACAATGGCGATTGTTCATCAACGCTGAACTGAGGTAATGTTTAAACCGGCTATTTGCAAGAATTCGGTCATGCGCGTAAATGTTGAACCGCAAACACCCGTTGACCTATTGAGCTTCCATATTGACAAGAACAATTGACAAGGCGCTAATGCCTCTTTTTCGTGACCTTGTTTGGCGTTTATAATTTAACAATTTGCAGTCGAGTCTATCGCTTTGTTTACATATGAACGCTTTTGTTTACGCATGGCATACGGTTAATGTTCGATTAGGAAAAAGGCCAATTTCCGGCGGCTTGCATCGTGGCTTATTCTAACGCTCTTGATTTTGTTGTGCAACTGATTTATAATCAAAGGTGTTTTTTACTATTTTATCAAAACGAGGCTCAATCAAGATTTCATTGAACAAGACATGCTTAGTTAAACCTCTGCGGGAGCGTCTTAACTTACATTTTGTCCTTCCTTAGTCTTAATAGATAATAGGCCTGAAAATGTTTGTCTGAACAAAAAGTTATTACTGCATGGCTACTTTTAAAATCGCTCAAAATTGGTTTCATTGTTTGCAAAACTGTTGGTTTTTTGTGAAATTTTTGTAAATAACAAATTGCTTTAAAGCTTATATCAAAAGTTAGTTTTATTTTTTTGTAATATTGTTAGTTTGTTGTCAAATCTTTGTGGACAGAAACTGGATTCAAAAATAAAATGTTGTCCAAATATTGCTCTCACGTTTGCAAAGCTTGGCAGCTAGCAATATTAATTTTGATAATTTTGTTTTTGCTCGACGCAAAGCTTCAACTTAAAATTTGATACCCTGTTTGCCAAAACCTGCTCTAAGTAATCCCTGAGCTATACTGAAGGGAATCCAATGTTAGTGGCTTTCTCAACGTTATGAATCAGTATTTTTTAGCAACTGCAGCAGCAGAAATTGTTTATTTTTGATCTCATTCAGAATAAATCAGTTATTATTTGGTAGATTTTGCCAAAAAAGTTATCAACCTACAAAATTATCTACCTACTTTAACGCTTTTATACGATATCACATAGGATATGTTAATTTATGTGATATGTTAATTTATGTTAATTTATCGATAGAATAAAACATTCGATAATTGAGGTATGTACTAGGGAGTATATCTTTTTAAATTACCCTAAGACACTATGTTAGGCATGTCCAATTTTCGTCACTGTGGATTGCGCCCCCTTCTTCCCAGGGGGGCAATGAGGACGTCCGGGAACAGTGAAGACGAGTATAAAAACAAAAGTAACGAGGAGATATTTATGAATTTATTCAGCATCGACGTCTACTAAAGCAATTTGTAAATTTTACATCCAAAAATCGTGAAATTTTAAATCCAAAAAGTGAATGTCCATGGCATACCCAACGTTGAATTTTAGACCTATCATACCAGACAATCAGTTAGACTGGTCACACCAGTCTCTTTGTGGTTATTTGATCAAAGTAATGTAGACACCAACAAGCGACTGGTGACTTGCCCTGGTGCCCAGGGTACTGGTGTCTGTACATATCCAAGAATTGTCACTCCAAACGATAGATTTCACGCCTTTTTGCTCAGCAGACAAATAAATTGCAATTAACAAAGCCGCAAACTTTCGTTTATTTTGATTTGATTGAACGCACTCATAGGTGTGAAATATATTATTTTCAATTGAAAAAATCGCATTGTTATGTTTCATGCGTGTTCTACAAAATCTGTCTTTTCTCTTGAGCTTTTGGCTACCAAACGAATATCTAAAATTCCTAAATGAAACTTGTACACAGATATAAAATGCATCATTTTGTAATACCGAATTTTAAAAGCTAAAAAGTGTCGTTTAGCTATTATGAAAAGGTACCCTGGGTGCCAGAGTCTCGGTCAGCAGAATGAAAAGGCGATTGCAGGAGAAGACGTCAAGTGCAACACTTTGAAGCATTTATTGGCTGATGATGAGTGCAAAATTCAACACCTTGGGTACTCTCTTGCTACAATTTAACATGTGCATCATCTGCAAACCTATTTACAACATGAAATATTCTACAACTACATTTAAACCTTAGTAACTCGACATTTTTTTGTGAACTTCGTGAATTAGCAATCAAAGAATATATCTCAAATCCGTGTATCGTTCCATAATATATACTGACGAATTCTGAGCAATATTATCTACCGCGGCTTTCGTTTTTGAAATTTGTTAAAATTTCTTCTCGTTTTGATCAATAATTTTAATGAATTTCAAGCCATTTTTGTTCTGAATTTTCTGCTCGGACCAAGTTCTATATTCTTGGTAATTTCGAGTTACCGCGGTTACCCTACCCGAAATCCTCGAATTAGCCCCCCCCTCGAATAAGCCCCCCTCCGAATAAGCTCCCTATCGAATAGCCTCCTCGAATAAGCTGCTTTGTTTTAAATTAGTCCCGCCTACGAATAAGCCCCCACCCCCAAAATCTTAATTGCATTAAAGCACGTTATTTACATTTTATTATGGAAATCTCGTATTTATACATGAATTTAGGTACTTCCTCTGCATAACTACCTACCAATTTAATAACCCCCACTCTAATAAGCCCCCCTCGAATTTCCCCCACCTAAAAAGTCCATAGGGGCCTAATTCAATTGTAAACAAAACAATGGCTTTCTTTGTAAAATTTTGGTCGATTGTGGTAATAAAGTGAAGAGATAATTTGCTTTTTGTTGATTTGGAGTCTGTCTAGCACATCACCAATATTAGCTCTTGGATGTGATCCGCCTCAATTTTCTTTCTGAGTTTTCTCAACAAGAATTATCTTGCCTTTACATTTGTAAACAAGTGGGGTGTGATGCTTTTGTGTACCCAAAGTCAAAAATCCATTGTTCTTAGATGAAATAACTTATCGAATGAAATCTGAATCACTAGAACGTAATTAGAGCGAATTACGCCGCGTCATTAAAACGAATTATGCCACGTCATTAGAATGAACGAACAAAGGATGGTCCGCCTCTATTGTCTTGCTGAGTTTTCTCAACAATGATGTCTCGAATTCTACTCATCCTTAGGGTACTGAATTATTCTGTCTTGGAACTTGTTGGGTAGAACGATTTGTGTACTCAAAGTTAGAAATATATTATTCTCGGATCGAGTGACTAGAAAACTATTCTCATTAGAACAAATGACGCCTTCAACAAAGGATGATCCGCCTCAATTGTCTTTCTGAGTTTTCTCAACAATGAAGCCTCGATTTCTACTCTTACTCCAGGTACCTGAATTATTCTGTCTTTGCACTTGTGAACAATTAGGGTGAAATGATAATATTGTGTACCCAAAATTAAATGATTATTGTTCTCAGATCGAATGACCTGAAAACCTATTGTCATTAGAACGAATGACGCCTTCAACAAATGACGTGGCTTTAAAAGCTAAATCGATTGGTAGGATGATCTTACCCTAAAAGGAAACCCCTTTAAACTTTTGGTGACACAACCTCAGGTTAACATAGCGTTCAAATCTTTGAATGGCTGGTCTCCTTGGTTTCTCCTAATCAAATTGAATAACATTAACACCTCGCGGCATTGTTCGAGAGAGAGAGAGAGAGATAGAGAGAGAGATCTAGACAATTTTAGGTTGCTGAAATAAAATGAATTGCACGCTCCATTTTTCAAGACGTTTAAATTAATCTGCAGAAACAATTCTTACAAAACTTGAAAAACGGAACGTTCAATTCATCTTATTTCAACAATCTGGACCCTGCTCGAACAATGCCGCAAGGTGCGAATTGTATTCAATTTGGAAACAATGAGATCAACCGCTCTAAGAATTGAACGCTATGCTCTTCGGGTGATAGGTTGATCCTCGCGCTTTGTAAAAAGTTCTTTGATGTTATCTTCCCATAATAATAAGGAATACTGTATATTTCTCGCTTTCATGGCGATTTGAATAAATCTGCCAATAATGTCTCTATGGAGACAGGTCCAATTGTTTGTCTGAAGAAAACATCTTCCAGCGTTTTTGTGCTTACTCCTCTCAAAGCCGGCAGTAAAAGAATGAGTTTTCCAAATCTTTGTTTCTGTTCTCGAAAATGATGTCGAATGTGATCTCCAAGCATGACCTGAGCTTGATCTTGACAAGTTTCGACATGATGAGGGTCACGAAGGCCACGAGAGTCTAAAAAAGAAACGAAATCTTGTCACCCGTTTAAAATTTATACATATTGTCGAGAGAATAGGTTTTGGTGCTTGATTAGTTGTTTTACCCTGGCTGAATTGAATGAAATTCACACCTTGCAGCATTGTTTGAGTGAGATTTAGAAAATTCTATGTGGCTTTGACCTCTCGGAATAAAGTTTTTGCAAAAGTTGTTGTTGGCCCTATTCCGCACTATTCCGGTTTTACATAAAAACTAATCAGCACGAAACAATTTCGGTATGAAAACGGAGCTTTTGCAATACCCACAAGAAAATGGAGCCATTTGAAAACACATCGTTTCCAGTGTAACCATTGAAAACGGAGACTTTCGTCAACGCTTTTTTATGGCAAATGGCAAATGCTTTTTTAACCTCTCTTTTAACATGCTATTAATATATTTTCATATGAGGACGGAGTAATATGAACAAATATTTTCACACCGGCATTGTTTTTAACAGTAAAAATGAGGCAGTGTAGTATGTAAAACGTTGTGGCGTAGTATGCACGAAGCCTAAATATTATTTAATTTAGGAGTATGCACGAATCTTGCAAATCTTTTGTCGTTTTGCAACCTGTACTAAAATATCTTTTTGCAATATTTTGCAGTTAAATACTGGCAATTGACAATCGAAATAGTTGAGACTGCATTAGACTTGATTTGTTTGTCTTTAGATGATGAATTTTATTGTCATTTAAGGCTTGAAGCATGTCAGCAAGCAGTTGGATATGTCGATGATTTGATTGAAGGCTATGGAATTGATTTGTGTGCTGCTGGATATGTCGATGATTTGTTTGAACGATGTGGGATTGATTGATGTGTTGGATGAATACATATGTTGGATTAATTTTTACTCCGGATTGCTCCTATTATATTTGAAGTGAAAGTGCTGCCCCATTCATAGAAATTATAGGATTATATTACCTTGTTAGTTTTACTCCACTTATATTATTTTCCTTTTACGTGAAACCCGACAAGAAACTCCTCCACGAAATGCCTGCACGAAATAAGATACCACCACGTATATTAATGCTTTTTATAACTCAGTGCATGCAAGCTGGATCTGTTTTCATTTGTGTTTATTTTTGTACTAGTGCGAAAGCTAAAATTTTTATTTTTAATATACCACAACGTAACGTCTCACACTTAACGTAATGCTTGAAGCATGACAGCAAGAAGACGGATATGTTGATTATCTGTGCGGAAGAAGTTATGTTAATTATTTGTTTGAAAGAATGGCTCTGGTTACACGATGATATTTGTTTTTTAAACTTCACAACATAACATAACATTACATACCATACTTGAAGAGTATTATTGCCTTCAAGAATATGAACTCTTCTTCTGTAATTTTGATTGCACGGAATTTGACAGTTAGCTCCTGAAATCTTCGCAGTTCTGCTGATATTTTTGCGGCTTTTTCCGGTTCTGCTGGTTTCTTCTGGTTCACAAAGGGTGATAAAAGAAAATTCAAATCCAAAGGTAGGTTCCACTGCACAGCAAATAGCATAAACAGCTCCCTCCAAGATTCTTCTAACAGGATGATCTGGTCTCTGAAAGGAAGCTGCAAGAAAGCTGGCACGTTTCTCGCCCACGTGACCGATAAATACAGCAGTCTTGCTGCTGATTCGTAAATGCCTTCAACTGAATGATGATGAAACAGTGGTGAAGTCATTTGAGGTTTCTGGCTATGAAGCACTGGCATGCTATATGATGTCATCGCAAGTGGACTGGGCACAGTGATATCAGGGGCTGAGAAGCTTGATATGTAATCGGCTCTCGCTCTCAAGTAGTGGTATTCGGCCGCTTCGGAGGCTGTGACTGGAATTTCACGGATTCGGACAGTGTTTGGTTGCCGCTCTTGCTGCACAGCTGCTTAAAAATAAAATTGTATATTTATTCCATCAGATGAAATCAAGATATTTAATTTACTACGCAAACACGCGAGGAAGTAAATGAACATAGTGGCAGTTTGTATTGGAGACACGAATTAATTTGAAATTATGAAGTTAAAACAGAACAAAACAATTTGAGTTGACCGAGAGTTTGAATCAAACGAGCTTGAGTTACAGAGATTCAACTATAGTATGATTGTTTCACATATTCATGTTACGGTCCTGTCATTATAAGGTCCAAGTTATCTTCCCGTGTGTTTATTTAACGAAAACCTTTCATCATGTGCTATTATTTCAGAACATCGGGATGAAACTTTGATAAAATGCTAATTCAAAATAGACACAGTGAAAGATGTACCTATAAATAAATGGCGCAAACAACTGTTAGGATAGATAAATAGATAGATAAGACATTTATTTTTAAACTAAATGAGTTGATATTTCTACTTCTAGACCAATTGAGATAAGACTTCAACTTTTATACGAATCAAATAAAACCTGCTGATGTTCGTTTAACTCATTTTCCAAATATTATCTGACAAGTATGTTTCGATAGATTGAGTAATGCACTCAAGAGATGAGAGGATTCACTGATAGCAATGATAAAAGAAACACCATGGGGTAACTTGCATCTATGGTAACTATTGGAGGCCATGGAGAACGCTGAAGAGACAATACAATAAAACTTTATTGATCATGAAATAGGAAGGCGAAGAAGATGCTGCCACATAAAATGTCAACAACTTCCAAAACTAGGCCCACACAGAAAGTTTTCCCTAGTTCTGAAATAAATTTACACAGAGTTCCCTTTGGATTTTTAAAAGTTCCCTAAAATTATATATGGAATATTCCCCGAAACTCGAAAAACGCTTTCAATGTTCCCTTTTTAATGGAAATTTGTTAATTTATGTCTCCTTTCATTGCCCAGAAAATTGCTTATGATTTTTGCCTTTAATTTATCTTCTTCCTTCCAAGAAAATATATTGCTAATTATAATGGTTACAAACTACTTTCGAGTACTACGCAAACAATGCCATAGGGAGCTAACACCGTGTCTACCCCGGGACCAATACACTAAGATAGCTCTACGAAAGAAAAAGAAAACATCACTTTTAAATACATGGCACAGATCTCACAAGGTTTATTGATTCTTCTCTTCAAAAGCCTTGTATTAATTAAACTGACCAGTTTTGAATCATAATGCTAATTTTTGCACACTTCTGTTTTAATCATTGGGAAACCTTTTTTGCCATTTAACGGAATTTGCTGCAAAATTTCATTTGATTCTGTTTGGCAACATTCACGGAATTTACAAACTTTTCTACACTCCCTTTATTTCTAACTTAGTATCTTTTTCTTCAAAATTTAGGTCTGTGGCAATACAAGCACCTACCAGAACATTCGTCAATTCTACTTTGTCTCTGGGTGTCATGTCGTGACGTTTTTTATCACGTGACATTAGTCATCACGTGATATTGGTGACTACGTGAGATTTGTCATAAGCTATTAAAATCAAGGTTTGTTTTGATTTCTTAATAGAGTCTCCTTTTACGATAGATGAAATAAGACATCATATGTTCTAAGATCTCTAGATAATTCATTGCAAGAATATAGCCGATAAGATGTTTTGTTTGACGCTCTCTGTACGCTTACATGGATTCCTTCAGTAGAAGAAAAATGATCATGGGAAGCACAATTGATTTGAATTAGCCATGAAACTAACTGCTTTAAGTGTTATCTAGCTGTAAGCGATTTTTAGGGTGATAGAGTGTACGAGGCTGAACTCTTTGAAGATAAATTGTTATGACAAATCTATCACACAGCTTGTTCACTATCATTTTATAATTCCCTGCTATGAACTTGAAATGAAATGTAGTTCAGAAGGTAGAAAGTTTATAATGCATCTTTCAGAATCTCTCCATTTTATCATTTTCAAATGGAGATAAATGATTCAGTTTTAGTTTCATATTTTAAATTCCACTACATACAATTTCATAATTAACAATACCAACAAATAACTAAACTACAAGGAAATAAGACAATATTACAGAAAATTAATACATTGATACAGAAAATTAATACAATATACAAATACAGAGTAATGAGATAAATTGTTTGGAGGGAATTACTTAACAGAGGAGCTCTCTCGATAGGTAAACTAATTGAGGAGAGGGCCCCCCCTATCCTATAATAATTTTGAATGAATTTGGTTTCATTTGAATGATTCCAAAAAATACACACATTTGCTTTTCATACTATAAAATAGAAGTTGTGCAATTATCAAAAATAACTTGGAACTATCGATTGACCTTGTTTAGTAAGTAAATTTTCAGTTGCTCTTTGACGGATATTTTTGATGGAGCGTTTTGGAGCTCTATGGGTAATGTATTCCAAAGTTTAGCACCAAGATAACGAATTGACTTTTGACCATATTGAAGACTGTTTTTTTGTGATAAGTATATATATCTGTGAGCCAAACAATTTATGTCCTCAACATGAAAATTCAACATCTCATACTGGTTGGTTGACCATGTCAAAAGCATGATCAACAAAAATATGAAAAATAAATTAGATATTTTACAGAGAAAGATGCAAAATCCAATGTACTTTACATAGATTTTTACCTGATCTCATGCTGTTGAGTTTTATTTTTACTTTTTAGTTGAGCTGGCATGCCTTAAATATACCCCAGTTGGCTTTGAGAATGAGGGGATAAAAGATTCACAGATAACAGGAAGTGGTACTGTGTTAGTAAACCACACTACTTCTGAAGTGAGACTCAATACCGGTAAAGGATGGTGCATAACCAATGCATCTGTTCCATCTCTTGTTATCAACTTTGGGAAAATTGTAGCAATTTCAAAATTTGCAACTAAAGGAATCATTTTGGAAGGAAAATATCATTATGCTTCCAGATTCAAAATTTTTCTTGGGCTTAACAAGGACATATGGTACAACTATGTTGAGAAAAATAAGGATCCCAAGGTATGCATCTATTTTTGTTTATTGTGTGTATAATTTAATGTATTATTTAAAGGCCTCCTCTTCATGAAGATAGTTTTGTGCTGGCACTGAATTTCCTCCATATATGCTTGCATAGGTGATTGTCCTCTTACCAATTTTTATGTTATTACCAAAAGACAGTAAAACATACCAAATCCCCCCCACATATAAGTGCATCCCAATCCCACCTAAAGGTGCAAGTGCTTATACCCAAATACAGATGCATATGTGCGCTTATAAAGCACCAACAATTAATCTTGATGTTCAACAATTAAGATGGAAACTGTTCGGTCACATCTTGAGATCCAATCCAGAAACACTGGCAAATAAAGCGATGAGCTACTATTTTGAAGAAACAACAGAGAAAAAATTCCTTGGAAGACCTTGGTGTACAATTGCCACAACATTAAACAGCGACATTAAGCACACATTCCTTAAAAATCCAAATCTCAAAATCCAGCAATTACAAAACTCAAAAGATCTTGAGGTTGCTAGATTTTTGGCCAAGGACAGAACCAAGTGGTGCAAAATAACTGACATTATAGTTGATGTTGCAAAAGCTGAGAAGCCATATTAACGTGCCTTATTGGCGATACGGCTCAGAAGAAGAAGAAGAATAAAGCACCAAAAGCAAGAATATAAAATATATGAACACAAATAGCATAACATTGGTGGAATATCACATCATCAGATCAATATCATATCTTTTCAAATAATCTTTAATTATCAGCTTGAGATTTGTTGATAGACTATAGATTTGAAAGATGAATTGCCTTATATCTCATTGCACATTTTTTAAATGTATCTGGTCAAAAATGAAAACTTTAACTAATATTTATACTATTATGAATATATTAAGCCTGATATTGAGATCGGG
>JAYJMH010017416.1:0-20809 GCA_036873815.1 Phacellophora camtschatica
TTTATATTTAATCAATACTATGTTAATATACACATTTCTTTTTAGACTAGAGTTTTTTATACGAAACTCAGTATTGCTGAACAATAGTGAAACTTTGAGTAATGACTGAAAAATATAAATAGCCTTGAAGAAAAGAACAGTGGTTCTAAGGGTGTGGCACACGGGAAAAGGGCGTGGCACCCAAAAAAAAATTTGGGTGCCACGATTTAGGGCCCGCCGCTCCGCTTCGCACCGGGGTCCTGGCCGTCTCTCGACGGCCCTGCATATAATGCTAATCCATGACCACAGTCAATCAGTGTGATAAAAATGTCGCCACCTCGTGTCATTTCCGTGTTTGTTTGTTTGTTTGTGGTTTGTCATTTTGGGTAATCAGGCCTGTTGTTCCATTTCTTTTTTCGAAAGTCCAAAACCAGACCGCACATAAATGTTGACAAACAAACATGGCTGCCAAAAATTGCAAGGGTCTTGCCGTTGAATTTTCAACATTTGAAAAGTACAGGAAGAGTGACATTATTGGTTCCAAGACAGCCATTGTGAATGGGGAAAAGATGGTGAAATTTGTGTGGTGTAAACTTTGCGCCAAACACAAAGATGCTAAAAACAACAACTGCAACAATTTTTTGAAGATCTAAAAAGTTCAGGAGAAATGAATTTTCAAATTTGTGTCTGGTAATGGAGCTTGTTGCGTGCATATCAGGCTCGAATTCTGCAGTTGAAAGGGCACTTTTAGCATACTCACATTACTATTACATGATTGTCGGCTCTCCATGACTAATGACACAATGGAGGATTTGATTGTGATCAAAACGAAATGACAGGAACTGGTCGCCAAAGGAGCGAGAAGAAATCATGCAACAGGGCTGTGGCAATTTACATAGAAAAAAGAAGGAAAAATTCAACTGGGCAAAAGCCAACAAGCGCAGAAAAAACAAGCTTGACGAATTGAAATTGTTCTGGAGGACCAGGGGCGGCGGGCAGTGGTATTAGCGTTATTACTGTAATAACACTTTTTTTCAAATAATATTTTTAAACCAGATCGCTTCGCTAAATGTTTTCAAGCAACGAAAGAGCTGCTTTTTCAAACATTTTGAATGACGTAAAATACCATGGAGGCTTTTTTCTATTCATTTGAAAACAACAATAATTAACTGCTAATGCTCAACAACTGGAATCTTTTTGTGTCTTTCAAATCACATTTCAGACATTCGCCACATTATTACTTTCTGGTTTCTAATAACGGAAACAGCAAATGTTTGGTCTTGGAAGTCACGGATGACATAAATTTCAATTGTCATCCGGCCCCGTTATTAGTTTTGAAATTCTAATAGAGGCCAGTTTTCTGTTTTCAGTGCCACTGTACGCTTCTACAGAATGGTCAATTTTTTCAACATGAATCGCGTTTTACAAGATCGAGTGACTGGTCATTGTTTTATTAAACAAGGGAAACTAACTCACGAGCCGCATCTCAAGCTCAAAAAGGGTGGAAGGCCATGCCCTGAATTGAGTATTAAAAATGTAATAAGTAAAGAGAAATACCAGAAGTATCCATGGATATGTGGAGATAAAGAAAATATTACATCTTATTGTTGGCCTCGCCTAGTCATGAGAGTCAAAAGTAAATAAAAACATTTATTTTCTATTTTCTTTCTCCGTCCAAAAGCCCTTAAATATGAATACAGAGATTTATCAACCAGCGGTTTCCGTTATTAGAATCACAATTCTAATAACGGGCCTGCATGGTGGCTAAGAGGATGAGCCGCCAAATATTTGGCACAACTGGGCTAGCCACAGCTCGCTGGACGTTCTAACAGATGATAAGTTTTGACAGTTTTGTCTGTATGTTCAATCATCTTTTTGCAAAGTTTAGCTTTTTATTTTCTTGAGCCATTGAAATAACTTACATTTAAATGCGCAGAGTCTCGTTTCTAAAAAGTTACACAATAATAGTTTCAATAAAAAGGGTGTTTCCCAACAAAAATAAAGGCATAGCCCAAAAATTTTCATTTTCCACTCGCGGAATAGTAATAACACCTTTGTGGTGCCCTGCGCTGCCCATGATAATATATGTATCATATCATAGCATATAAATTGTTATACTCACAAATCCATAGGATAGAAAAAGAATACCAAATATTTTCCTGAAAATAAAAGAGTTAACAGTAGGTCACATCAACAGAAACTGTTTTGAGCACACTACAGGGACCATGGATGCATACTAAATGGGTAGGCAGAAGCCCCTCCACTTGAAGTTTCCATCCCTGCAAAGCATAGATCCCAAAAGAGCTATATTATTATCATCAAAGCAAAATACTCCATCTCATGACAAGGTATGGCTACTAAATTATAAAAACTAACCAACAAACAAATTTAAAATAATCATGCACAGTATCAAGTAATGGTATATAGTTCCAATAGGTGATCAGCCAACAAATATTTTTACACCTTCATAATGATATATTCTGCAGTCAATTTAAGTAATAAAACCCAAAGAAATCCACACCTTTGAAATCTGTAAGTTTCAAGTCCTTGAATTCCCCATCTACCACAGCTTTACTTTCCCAAAATGGTGCTGCATGAGAAACTTTTAGGAAAAAAAGAAACAATTTCATGTTCGGAAAACAAGAAAAAACAAAACGAAACAAATTTTATTAAACATTTCTAAGCTGCCACTTTAGTTTGATTTTCTGAAAGTTTATAAAATTGGTTCTTATGTTGCTGCTGATTGTCAAAAAATCTAATTATGATAGGCAGTGGAAATTTGGTCATCAAGGGGAAAGAATGTTTAAAAATGTGTTAGTCGATTCGGTTGAAACTGCCTTTGTTGATGATTTGCACCCAAGAACTGTATGCGTGCCAATTGTCACATTTGTAGTATTACAAAAACAAGCATACAAAAAATAAGGATGGAAGATGGGTTTTTTTCTCAGTAAATAAGCCAATCTCATGGGTAAAGCAATCAAAAGTGAGGGATGGAAGACAAAACCTGTGGGGTGAAAGCAATGGACAAAAAATAGATCAAAATTGACAAAATCATGTGCATTAAAAAAATTTGGGCACAAACAAAGTACCACAGCACAACTGTTTTACGTTTAATAATATAACACAAACACAACAGAACAGTTTTAATTAAACCTTTGTTATTTTCTATTTCTTCGCCTATTTAGTTGAAAATTATGGGCTCATGTTTTCTTTGCGCATTTAAAATAAATAAGAGTTGTTATTATAATCCAGTCGATCATCACACGCGCGCAAAAAAGTGCACCACAAGCACAAGCAAGTCCCGATTTTCGTAACATACTCAGTGCTTTGCTCCAGTGAAGTGCATGGTCATGGCTCTTTTTCACTTCTTGGGGGTATACTTGACCTCCTGCATACGTTCTGCATGCTTCGTCTTCATTTTCTTTGCAGAAAACTACACCAAGCACAATCAAAAAGAGAGTCAATTTGCTAGCTGTGGCAGCCATGATGATGCATGTGCAAGGAAGACTTCACAAACAAGAAAAACAACGTTGTGTGAGAACGAGGCAAAACAAAGGAATACAATTCCCAAGAAACGTGGACCAATCTAGCCTGAGATCAGGCTCTCCGTCCGAAACAGTGGTCCAAAAAAAAATAAAAAAAAAATATTTATTTTTTATTTTTTTTCGGACGGAGAGCCTGATCTCAGGCTAGGACCAATCTCATCGAAGAAAATTTTGCAAGACAAAGGATTTAGTTTTTCCAGATGCCACACAGAACAGATATTACACTTGTACTGTCAAATTAATATTTTAAAGTCATTTAAAACAATATGTACAATATTACAGTAGTGTAAATTAGTATAATCGTGTTAGAAAAATACCAGAACTAAAGTGTAATTTCTTCAAATCAATTTTCAAGTTCATGGGCGGCAGGGCAGACAGTAAAATTAGTAATATTTAAAGCCCAAGGGGGACTTACTATAGGCAAATTTTGGGGAGGTCAATCACAGAATTCTTAAAATTTTACACCTCAAAAATATGTCTTTGGTGTAAATCGTTTATATTGACAAGACTGCAGATATGCAACTAAATTGCTGTACTACTCAAATGACGTAACTGTTTCATGTGACCCCCCTGGTACTTTACCAATAGTGAGTCTTCCTTTGGGATTTGTTTGAAGCAAGCTCGTGTAGAAAGTACAAGCCTAATATTTCAAAATGAGTTCAGAATTTCTTTATTTTACAATGCCTTCTTCATTTTATAACGCCTGACATATCGACAGGAGGAAGCTTCTCTAAAAGCTTCTGAAAGTCTTTTGTTTTTCATCGTTGGACGAGTTTGAGGAAGCGATGAGGATCCATCTAATGTACAGACGTTTATAACGCCTTCTTTCTTTGGAAATTTACTATTTCGTCTGTAACCTGAGCCAATGTTAGTCAAGTGACCTTTATTTGGAGAAAATGGGCTTTCAAGTTTTGTCCTGGCATCTAAGAGCAATGTTTCGTTGTTGGTGAGAGAAGATAACCTCGGTAAGGAACAATAAGATCCCCGCCTTAAAAATGGCCCACTTGACTCAGGAATCAAGAATTGTGTCTCGTTTTTCAAATCTTGATTCAAAGAATACTTTCTTTCGCAGCTTTTTGAAAAGTCGTGAATTTTCTTCGAGTCAGATTTTTCCATATTGCAAGGAAATGGTTGATTCAACGTAAATGATGTTTCTTTGGTTCTTATTGGAACATTTGCTGCCCCAATGCCAAGTATTGATGCAACGTTCTCCCTTTCGTCGTATCTTGTTCTTGGCACAGTCAAGCTTCTTACTCTTGGGACAAATGTAGTTCCACTGCTAAAAATGCCATTTTCTGTGTCAGATATATCAATAGAATCTTGTTCAACGGGGTCTTTGTTTTTAGTCCCTCCTTTTTTTTGTATTTCTTCAGAGGGACCTAGCAGTTTACTTTCATTTAATTTTAATTCAGAAAAACTCTTCGTCATTAAGCTGTTGTCAACAATCGAAGGTTTCTTCTTTAGTCCATCAATACGGAGAAGCGAGGTGTTGTTTTTTAACAAATTTGTAGTTGTATTTCTTTCCTTGGTGCCATAAAAGCGAATTCGAACATCTTTTATACGATTCGCTTTAAGAAAACTTGTTCTCTTGACTATATTCTTTGTTATACGACTTTCCACGTTTTTTAATTTTGAAAGTTGTTGTTTTTCCGAGATGAAAGCGTCGTCATCATCATTGTTCTCACTTTGATCTTCATTGGTGGTGCTGCAAGAAGATGATTTTCTGGTGCTCGAATTTTTATGCTGTTTGTTCCCATAAATGGCAATAGGACTGCTCAAATGAGAAGATGTCTTTCGATTTTGTGCATTTGATGATAATTTCCGTTGCTTGTCGTGTGTGCTTGTTATCCTTCTTCGCGACAGATTTGAATTCACTTGAGCCATGTCTTTTGTTCAATTTGATCTTTGGTGGTTCTACTCTTTCTTTTCTTATTGACATCTGTCCAAAGTGCAACAGTTATGATGTGAAAACAGATGAAATGCTTTCTTTTCAAACCTGACAAACCATACGACTTATTTACTAATTTAAAGTCTAACAAAAATTATTCTCTTGTTTTTTGGAAGCTAGTTACTTTGAAGGCTCAGCAAAACTGATTTCTAGAAAACAACGAAGCTATTTTTATCAGTTCAATAACATCATAACAGATTACGTTAATGATTAACTCTCTTGACAATAAGAAGAACAATAATTACTTTTTTACTATGGAATTATCCAATCATGACTATGTCAAATAGCACTTGTGCGATTGTCCTTAGAGGGTTCAAGTAACTTTTTAAAGCCCGATAAGCAGAAGGCAATGAGTCTCATTTGGCTAATTAACGGTCGTGTGTAAATGTGTTTCGATGAGGAGAAAATGATCTGCAACTGAAGTTGCAAATAAAGAAACAAAGTCTAGCAGAAGAGAACCGTTTTCGCGATGTTTTTAAATCTGATCCAGCGATATTTTTAAGTATTTTGCACCACACACTCTTTTAAGAAGCCAGTTTGAAAGAAACTATGTAGTATAATTTGTAGCCCAAATTTTGGTAGGGTTTATTCATCTTTTCAGGAAGATTTTGGTTCTGAATACTAATTCTCTCAAAAACTCCTCCCTTGCATCTACAGCTGTCAAGCTGCCGCTGAATACTTTCGGGATCTTTTCATCTGCCCATATGCTGATTGACAGAAAGCTCTACCTTTGGTGTTCTTCGATTTTTGACTGACGACAGTACAGAAAAAGAGTATGTTCTCGTCGCTACATATTTTTGGGGCTCTTTTAGACTTTAACGAAAATCAGCGTGCGCAGAAAAAAAATAATCCACGTTGAGCCCTACTTTGCGTTTACACATAGCCATAGCCTATGACTATGGTTTACACTACACTTTGCTAAAACTTACCGCGTTCCAGGTGGGTTGAGATAACCCGGGTAGAACTCGAGCTAGTTGCGTTTACACTACGATAAATCTATCTAACCGAGCGGTTTTGTTGCAAAGAACGGCAAACCATTGTCACTGTCAATTCTAAGGGCAAACGGTCACTTTTTATATGGTCATTTTTCTTCAACTGTTTTGCTACATGAACAAGATTTAAGGATGTTTCTTATGTGCTTTTTATTTTTAAAGCAAATTCCAGCCCTGTTTTCCGGCAGGAAGTTGCGGAACAGGGACAATGCACCTGTCTCTGCAAGCTGAAAGGTGAGCAGGACCAGAATGGGATGTATGTGTGTATGTAATTGTAGATAAGAAAAAGACAGAATTAAAGGAAGGAAAAAGGAGACGGGAGGCTTTAGTAACTTTTTGAAATTCGTCAAGTCAACTATATGAAGTTAGAGCTTCCATGCCTGAACTGAGATAGAATAGCCAATGCACCTTCATTGTAGGTAAATTTTCTCAAGAAGTTAAAGAAATTTAAATACATACAAATAAATTAAAAAAAAGGCAATCCTTGCCGCAAACCACAACATTAGCAGGGATGTAGCGATGGTGATAATATTTTGTTTAATCATCCAACATCCAAACAGCTGTTTTTTACAACAGCAACAACAGCTTCGATTAATTTTGGCCTATGCAGTTATCTGCAGAGCAGGACGCTTCAATACTTACAGCAACTTCAACCAAGAGAAGATCATTCTGACAAGCAAAAATGTCGCTGAAAACGCTACCGATGCTCTTCCTAAACCTTGGTGGTGAAATGATGTACATTCTAGACCAGCGATTGCGTGCACAGAAAATTCCAGCAGAGAAATCCAAGAAAGGTGAGCTGAAAACAATTCTCAAAAAACAACATTTTAATGTTAAAATTACTAAACCTCCATTTGACTCCCATTGGCTATAATAATTGTGTATTATATCATAATTTATTATAAAAATGCATTTAGTTAATGTTTAAAGGCCAAGGCATTAGTCTAAGTGATGTGGTGTTAGTTAGTTAATATGGAAATGTGAGGCATGTAGGTGGTATGGTCAGTGGTATAAAAAAACTAATAAAGGTGCCTGGAATACATTTTGATTTGCTTGTTTGGGCGTTGCTGCGAGTGAATGCAATAAACAATAGCTTAATTAAATAAAACAATGGAAGATGTGCTATGTAGTTACAAATGAGAGCAAGTCTTCCATCCTATGGTAAAAGGTGATAAAATAAACAACATAAAATGCAACACACATATATGAAAAAGAGTTTGCTGCTGACAAGGGAAGATTTTGTAACAATAGTGAAATCGAGCCAATTTCAAAATGATTAGCCAATTTCAAAATGATTAGCCAATTTTGACAAGCCAATTTCAAAATGATTAGCCTTTCATGTCAAAGCAAATTCTCTCATGGAGAAAATCAAAACATTGCTTTGTTTGTTTTTATTTTATGCTTGAGAGAATCTGCTTTGTTTTTTATGGCTAATTGCTTTGAAATTAATGTGCCAATTTCACTATCATTATAAAATCTGCCCTTGTTGCAGCTGACATTACAAGATTCTCCTTTGATGTGAAGGTTGAATTGCCTTTTGTTAAAAAATTGATAAGTTAAAACCGTATCATTGCCAAGCAAATTGTGTATTCATTTCAGTAATAATTAAAATATTGTGGTTACTTTTTAGTTATGCATGACATTGTTGGAACAATGTTAAATAACAGGTTTATGCATGAACTCTTCAAGCCCCAAGATGCATACTCAAAGAAGGCAATGAGAACAGTTTTTGACAGGCTTGCCCATGCATCTATTATGAGACTCAACTCTGCTAGTATGGACAAGGTATTTAGAAATTATTTTCAATAATAGGAATTATACTTGCAGACTATCAATTTAGAGTATGGTAAAATCTTGAATGACCATGTTTGATTTGTGTAGACAAAGTTTGATTACTATGCTGAAAATTTTTCCAATAAATAAGAAAATAGTACTTTTTTCTAACAAAATATAGGTATATATGTTTCATATCAAATGCATTTGTTTTCTTCATAGCTGTACGATCTCATGACAATGGCATTTAAACACCAGGTAATTATTTTGTTTAAATATAATTTTTTGGACTATTCAATTCAATTCAATTTTAATTGCAGAACAAAATCTTACTACATGATAATGATATAAAAGAATAAAAAATTTGTATTCCACGCGACCTAAGGGAAGCAGAGAGCTTATCTAGCCTAGGCCACAAATTAAGGTTAAAAAGATACATATTCAGCTAAACTTAATATATATACCTATATGCTAATACAAAGCCAAAGTTTCAACAGCGAGATACATAAAGTATTAGTAAAAATTATTAGTGTGATTAGTATTGTTTATATGTTAGTCTTCCTAGTTTTTTTAATTCGCAGTCAATTTTCGTAAGTAGAAATAATGTTTTCTGACTAATTTACTACTGAGGTGCGCAAAAAACCGGAACATCTTTGAGAAGCTACCAAAAATTGTGTACCGCATGGATTCAATAATTAAAGTTGATATTCACATCAATGGGACTAAAAATTTTAAGTGATTTTTTCAGAATGCTTTCGCTTGCATTACAGACAATTTTCCAAACGTTTTGACCTCATTAAAGCTCAAAAGCATTGAAAAACATTGATAGCATAAAGAAACGTTAAATATTTTATGAGGACATTGAAAACAATGTGATTTTGCCAGTTTAAAATGACCTGGTTTTGATACATAGTTGATAGGATAAATAAATAAACCCCATTATTGCAAATTTTATGAATTTGATACAAAAATATCATTTTGCTGCATTAAGCGCTTTTAAAGATATTTTTTAATTTAAATTACAAATGTTTTGAAAAATATAGCTCAAAATTACGTCATCATTTGTCAAAGCTACCGAAATAAGAGCAACTTCTAAAATGTACTTGATTCTACACATGTTAGCAGAAAAACAAATAATTGAAATTTGTAACAAAATCAAATTTTAGTGATTTTTTAAAAGTAGTCGAAACTTTTTTTGGGTCACCCGGTATATATGCAGTATTTAAAAGTTTATCATTACATAACCCAAGACAACAGTAGCAAATAAATCTACACGTATACAACAGTAAGTTCAGTTAGTAGAAAATATGTCTTAGTGAATGAGTCTACCCAATTTAAATGCTTGATTCAATAGTTTGTTAAAAATTATGATAAGTGCTAGAGTCTATTTTTTAGAATCTTATGAACAACATACATGTGCATTTTCATATTTTATTCGCAAAGCGTTTAATAACATTTTCTAGGTCAGTTTGTGTCAAAGACCCCATGACATTCTCTTGATCACATTAAACCACATGGACTCTATTCGTGAATTCGTGAAAGACAGCGAAACTGTCATGCAGCAAGTTGAAAATGTATACTCATTATTAAATCAAGTAAGTAAAACATATTTTGGAAGCTTTTTCTTAAATTTTATCTGATATAGATGTCTTACTTTTGAAGGGAGCGTAATACGGGAGGGGATTACGGTAACTTTTAGTTGTGTGAAAGATGTTTAAAAGGCTATTAACATGAAGATTGATGCTGAAAAACAAAGCTGAGGGCAAGTAAAAACTCGGCCATATCCACCATCATCAAAGAGGCCTGTTTAGGGGGTTTTGGATTATTGGGTTTTTTGAGTGGACTATTCAGATTATTTAGGATTTTTTTTATGGATTATAGATTATCAAGGATTTCAGGATTTTTCAGGATTGTCCCTTTGTGGTATTTCATGTTCAAAAATTTTTGGATTATTTATGACCAAAAAAATGGATTATGGATTATTGACGATCCTTTCTCCTAGATTATTGATACCCCCTAAACAGGCCTCATAAAAGTCCATGACCAGGAATTAGAGACAGTACAACAATCCAAGGTTCTACCATCAGCGACGAGGGCCCAAGACCTGAAATACTGGCAAGGGCTACACCAGGGAGTAATAGACTGCACAGACAACCGCAGCGCTAGCAAGACGCAAGACTAAAGACCGTATAGACGGGCAAAACCATCACCGTAGTAGGATACAATATCAGATTCTTGCGTGCACAGGTGTTTGCTATATTCCCATCGACTTGCAAACTGTTGCGAAATGTGGAGACCTTAACATCAGATCTACACCTGGCTATGGGCAAATAACCGGCGCTCTAGAAAGTAACTGGTCACAAAGAGTTATGACTATGGGTACCGTAGTTTGGGTGGCACCCATGGGCGTACTGATGTTGTGGCTCTGAAGACAAAATGGCCTAGCAGATCGTGACAATTACAATGGGAGGACACACATGCTCCAGTTAGTGGAGAACCATGAACTTCAGGAGGAGTAGCAACTCCTGCTGCATGTTATAGCAACCGAAGCAAAACTGTTATAGCACCGTATCAAGCAGCAGTGATAGTTACCTGTATTTTTCCAATTTGTTTTTTTTTTTTTATTTAGCATTATGGCAATCTGACTCCTGGACAGTTTCAGCTGATACGTATGACCATATTATCGTTCTTTCAAGATATGCACATCAGGGTATGTACATTAATTTGAATATTATTAAATCAACCATCTTTATAAATTTATAAAATTACAACTTTGCTTTATTTTAAAACAAACTTATAGTAAACCAACAATATATAAAACATTGTAAATATTTTTAATACTAATTTTAATTAGATGATTGGCGCCAAAAAGACTAAGTGAACAATTTGGCGCCAATGGAATCTGACTGCTTGTTTAATTTTAACTAGCGGAAACAAATAAATTATGCAATCTTTAGTAACATTACACAGCAAATGTGTTTAACTTCTTTATCGTTCTTTAACTTCTTAATGTAGCTTTTTAACAATTTCCTGTTATAAAATATTTTTCAGGTATCCATATTTCTGAAGGACAAAGTGCAGACTCCAAATGGCAGATTTGTGTTGCCAAAAAATGGCCAAGTGCCGTGGGAAACTGAAGTCCCTGGCACAATACGGTGTGTGCAATGCCCAATAAGTTGCTGCATTTATTATTTGAAACATTGCAAATGAACCTCTCTTTTTGAATTATTGATTAATCTTTACCATTTCAGAAAACCTTTGTTTTTAATACTTTGCTAACGTTTGTTAGCATAATCTCAATTATTGAGCTTCGTGTTTGATTTTGAGTCATCACTTTCCTAAATCGTGAACAATTTTTCATATGGAATTATTCATAAATTATGCAGTTCATGTTGTCACTCTTGTGATTCTAAACACGTTTCCTTCTAAATTTTAGGTTCTTCGAGTCTGGCAAGCAAGTGAGATCAACGACATTCAAGACCAAGGTTCAACACCAGTTGGCTGATAAGCCAGGCTCATTTGCTCTTATTGGAGACCGAGTTACCAAACTCGGAAAAAACATGTACGTTATAGGAGATTCAATATTGTTGAAGTAAAGTAGATCCCCGCCATGAAGAAACTTTAGCCTCGTTGTTTATCAAATCATTCGATTGTTCTTCTATGCCTCAGTTGCTTAATTTGTAGTTTCTTGATTAGCCTTATTTTAGATCCCTTTAAAGTAAGGTATAATGAGACATTTCTAAAAAAGATGGCGGTGAAAATATTTCCCCGGATTTCTTTGCTATAACGGAATGTCTCTTTGACTAAAAACGATTATTTTTAAAAGTATTGCTTTGCAATGCCAGTGGACTTGCTCAGTCTTCGCTAACGCGGTCATATAGAGGGAACTTCTCTCATTTTTCTTCTCTAATTTTTTATGTATTTTTTTTTTTTAATGTTTGACTTGAACAAGTCTATAAGGTCAGTAAATGTAGAAAATGCAAATGGACCTTCTAGAAATACAAACATATGTGATGCTTAAATTCAGCAATTTACTATTGTCAAACCATTGTCCAATGACTAAGTTTGCAAGAAAACAGAGAATTATCTGGCAAGTTGGAATCTCAGTTTAAAAATGCGATATTTTCAACAATAAGCATAACATAAAAATTGAAGTTCAATCTAGAATTATTAAGGGGATTAAGATATATGTACGTCATATTTTATATACATCATATTTGTATTTTTCCTTTATTTTATTACATTATTTTAAACATCATGCAGTGTTATGTTGACAAGCAGTAAGTTTTCTATTTGAAATTTCTCATTTTACTTTCAGGTACGAAGCTTCAAAACAAGTTGAAACCACGATTCAACAAACTGGAATGAAAGCTGTTCCACAACCCGCACCAGAAGAGGTAAATGAGGCTATTATTCGACTCTTAGCCGCCTCTCGATTTTTCAAACTCATCATTGATACATAGTTATTCATTTATTTTCATGATTCAAAACCACTGGAAGCTGCTGCAGATCGGAGGCTTATTGTTTTTAAAACAATAAGAACAAAGGCTAGTTGTTTATTACATTGTTGTGGCAGCTTTAAGCCCTCCAGGCTCCCAGTCCCGAGGCACTGCGATTTAAACATCAACATTGCGTTTCTCTGTTTTCTTCTTCAACATCCACATTTTTATGTCGTAACATTAATATTTTTCGTTGTTATACTTTATGTGTCGTGTGGCCCAAATTTCCCACTTTTTACAAAGCTCCCATGGAGGAGCCTTAATCTTGATAATTGAAGTTAAAGTTTCGATTTAAAGTTTGATACCTTGTTTGCCAAAGCCTACAACGTAATCCTAAAGCCATAGTTTCTTGCTAGCTTCTTGAAGGCACAATGTAGTAGTTTCAGCAGATTGTAACAGCAGAAATCTTTAGTTTCTGGTTTCATAACTCAGTGAATATTTAGTAGATTTTGGCAACAAAAATAGAACTCACCCATATCACATTTCCAAACATGGGAACATTTTTTGGACTACCCGGTGGCTCCTTGAGACTAAAATTTTTAAACATTTTTTATTGCAGGACTTAGAGAATAGAAATCCCTTGGCAAAAGCCGAATTAAACTTACTTTCCTATCTAATCACTGGTGATCGTAAGCCTGCAGGTAGGGGTTTTCCGTTTTTATTTTACCGATCGAAAACCTTTTATTTCGGGGTTTGGGCTAGCTATCATTTTACATGAGGTGTATAATTACTTGGGAAAAGACGAAAGTATTTGTACAGGGTGTCCCAAAAAGTTATTTGCTCGTTTATTTAAAAATAACTGAAAGTTTACACTATAATGGTTTCGCTTCTATTTGGTAAGATTGTTATATTACCTAATATATATATATATATATATCCTATTACTAAAGCAATAAGTCAATGTTTGGTCCAATACCCGCCAAAATCTGTCCAAAAGTAACCGACTTTTAGCAGAAAGCAAACAGAAACCCACTGAAATTGAGCCTTTTTGTAACAGCTTGAGGCTAATGTAAACGAACTCTATTGTTTTACTGGAATCCTACAACAACTGTAAATCCTTTGAACTGATTTCAAATTGAGGCTTTTATGGGTGAAGCTGTTTCTTTGATTAAATATTCTAAAAAAATGATT
Organism: Phacellophora camtschatica; assembly: GCA_036873815.1. Lineage (NCBI taxonomy): Eukaryota > Metazoa > Cnidaria > Scyphozoa > Semaeostomeae > Ulmaridae > Phacellophora > Phacellophora camtschatica. The sequence continues at coordinate 13,868 of JAYJMH010017416.1, forward strand.
TTATTGCCTGTTGAAGTTCCCAAGTAAGAGTTATTATCATAAATTTTAATTTGGGATAATAACATGCATCACAATTAAGGAACGTCGTTATATACGTATAACCAAAATTAAAACTACAATTAAATCTAATTAACACAATAAAATTAATAAACTTCTTAAAAAAACAAATGGTAGGAACTAAAATCTAACTAGTAAACTAACGAGGATTAAACAATCCTAGAAAATTGATCATGGAAAAGAAGAATGGTTAATTTTAGCTTTAAGAAACATTTAACGTTAATTAAACAGTCTTGTTTTCATTTCAAATTTCAGCAACCTCGTTCAGATTGAATTTGTTCAACACGGATGAAGAAGAAGAGTAAGTTTATACTAATTCCACAGGAATACCAGTTAACTGTAATAGCAAAAGTTGCGGAGTGTATTTACAGTCTAGTTGAAAAAAAGTAACCCTTTTTTCAATGTTCCCCAAAAATTGGCGTATTTACAGCGATAGCGATAACTTCGACAATTGTGGTTAAGTCTCTTTACAGCATGGGCATTAAAAAACATGAGTTGTTGTTCTTCCCTGTTTCCGGTATCCGTGAAGGTTAGTCTTGTATCCCTCGGCCACGGGTACTGGGACACGTGTCTTATTGCTATTGTTTACAGTCAAGTTTTCCGGTCGTAGAATCTGTAGCGGACAGGCTCAAAATTTCTTACCAGCCAATATCTTTAAAAAGTAAACAATAGCCGTTTCTCCTAAAAATAGCTATTTCTCTATTTCGATTAAAATGGAAAGAGACCCTTATCCCCAAATTTTGATGCGGGGGGGGGGCGGGGCTCCTGCCACGAGCCTTTTTGCCAGTCCGCCACTGCGTATGATTGTGAATCAGTATTGATCGAAGAGATGTCAAATCTGCCAAAGATTGCAGGAAAACAAGGACTCGAGTGTATTCTTGCAAAGTAACATTGTTTGTCCTTTGTCCTGGCCAACGAACAAGAATCTTTCATGAAATCATGCGCAAGATTTGACGAACAAAATTTTACGTTTTAATGTGTGCCAAAATGTCACAAATGTTTTAATGTGTGTCAAGCAGGCCTCATTAATGTGTTCGAGCGTTAGGCACAAAATAACAGTATAAACAGTACTTGTGTCAGTTGCACGCGCATTCACTTTACCCATTATAGGGATTTAATTACGAGCAAATTTTGCTCATTAATTTTCACGCAGGCACATAATATCTTAAATCAGGCCTGTAATAACTTCTGCTTCACTGAATGTATTACTTTGCCCTATTACAATGCTTTGCGTGTATAATTTCTTCCGTGTTCTTGTGCTAATTGATACATTTTTATGAATTCTCAGGAAAGCGGAGAAAGAATATGCAATGAAACGGCATCGTGAAATACTTATAGATGCTTCCCAGGTAAAAAGCATTGTATTAATCGATTTTGTTGTGAAGTACATCAGTGTTTTCTTCTGTATCAATGGTGTCTTAGGGAAAACAAAGGCATTTATCAAATGTGAAGAACGATTATTTGTTCTTCAACTGTAAATGAACTTCTGATTTTAAATTTCGTCTGATTTTAAATTTAAATTTATAGTAGGCTTACAGTTTAAATTTAATGTGAAATTTGGAAAATATTTGTAATTTGGATACACTCCCGCAAAGAAGAGCTAACTTTTGAGCACGCAGTGTGCAGTATGTTCTTATTTTAAATATTCAAAACTATGGAACTGTCACTTAAGAGGAAATGTTGGTTGTGTGTTGGCAGTGTTTTAACGCAAATCGTAATCAGTGCTACTCAAATAGCTTGTGGTCCTGGTCTGAACTGTTCTGGAAAAGTATATTTTCATATTTGGTAACTTGTTTTCAGTCTGCTGGTTCTTATTTTCCTTTTTTGTTTGTTTGCAGGCTTTATTCTATTTCTGATTTGTATACATTAACATCGGAATGTTTCGGACCATCAAGCTTTGGGACAAATGTTTATCAAAAACTTTAATTCTCCGCGACCACTATGAAAAGGTCGGAATTATTTTTATCATATTTCTCTTCAAAATATATCCGTATCAAGTTGCATGCTGCACAGTTGCATTTTGGCATAAATTATGCTTTATTAGTCAATGTATAATTTATTTCTGGTGGAAGATTCACTTTATCAGCTGAAGACAAAAGTTTTGCTTCCAATTATGCAAAATGTGTCCGAATCTTTTTGTCTGAAGTTATTTTCACGAAACTTTTAAGTCCGAAAGTTTTCGATGTTAATATATTTGATGAAATCTGCATGTGTCTGCAATTCGGTATAGGCTAAATGTTATGTATTATTTATATTTTTGTTTGGGATTGTTGTTGATAACAACTGTATAGTTACCCCCGTTCTTTTTTCAGAATAAACAGTCAGGCGAGCTTAGCCAGCTCATGGATGAGTTCTCTATTCAGGGGGCAACAGCATCAGGTGGCAAAGGAGACGATATGTTGGAATTAATGGACGCTGCAGCTAATTAATCGGGTATATATTGAATCTGCCAAACATGTATATTAGCCTTGTGTGTGTGTTGGGTCTGTAGGTAAAATTTGTTGCTGAAAAATAAAGTTAGAAATTCTGAACTGGACTTTAGTCTGTAGATAATATTGGAAATAATTACGAGCTTGTTAAAGACTTGTGATATCTCTTCGTTGTAGCTAATTACGGTGTTGCATATATATTGCGAGGAACGAATACTGGCGGTTTTAATTGAAATTTATATCATGCCTAGACTAACATGCCTACTCTTGGGTAAACATTCAAGCCATAACTGTAGATCTTTGCGAAAGAAATTGAATACATTTTTGTGCTTCTAGTTCAGAAATATATTTCAAATGATATAATGACGTCATATAAATCGCTAAGCAATAGTAGATGAAATTAACAACATCAACAACCAATTATTTTTGTAAGGATAAAGATGATGACGTCAAGATGGAATGGAAATACTTTAGCTTGGTCTATTTTCCGATGAAATTAATAATGACGTCATATAAATCGTTGCCAAAAATACTTAAATCTAACGTTGTGAAACATTGAATGAATTGTTACTATTTTTTAAAAGATTTAGGCAATCTATATCGACAGTAAGAGTAGCCCAATTTTATTTAGAGTTAATATTAAGTTATTTATTGGCAGTTATATTTAAAATTGGTTTGACAAAATGTTTTGAAATGAGGAAGACGGTGAAGATTTGATTTATCTCGGAGATTCAATTGTTGTGACGAAATTATTCCCTTGTATTAACTCAAAGCAAGCGCGAACAACTGGGAGCGAGTTGGGCCGTTTTTGGTTGATTGGTGGATCTACTGATCCTCAGTTCTTAGATATGAAGAAGCGAAGTCTGGGGAATGCAGAAAAAGATGCGTTTGATAAACTGATGAACATTGAAACGTTTTTGCCAAGGTCTGAGAAAGCTAAAAAGAACGAACAAATTGTCTTGCCACCTGTCAGACCAACTGGAATGATTGTTACTTGCATTCAAGGTGAGAACAAATTTTATCAATTAACTTGAAGAAGACCAACTTTCAATCAATTTATTGTATTTAATCATTTAAGTTATAGCCCATACTGGTGACGTTTTGAAAACATTTCAGATTTTTGGAATTAGCTACTCTTTATATATAAAAACGCTTATCTCAACTGTTGACATAATTTTAACTTGCATAGCAGACTAAACAGAATAATAAAAAGAAATAGAAAAGTAGATAAGAAAACTTGCAGAACTCACGCAGATCCTACCTTAAAGGCCCTGATAGATTTTAATGAAAATCCAGACATTTTAAAATCATGAGTTTTGAATTTCTGCATTACAATGTTTCCACGTTGGTATTTGTGTTGCCAAAATGTGGTCAGGACATTTCCATTATATATCGAAACAAAATTAGTTTTATTTTTGAATCTCAAATTTGCTACTCGGTTCCCGTTCCTTCCCTTTTATCATTCCACTTTACGATAACAAACCTTCAAGAACGCAGGGTTACAACAAAAAAAAAACACTTTGTTTTGAATCCATCTTTTCATATTCAGTCTCTTCCCTCTCCCATCTTTTTTCACCGGCGGGGGGTAACGTTTACTGTTTACTTTATATAAAAAGGGCTATTTAAATGTCCTTCACACAAGTTTTAGCTTCAGCAAACGGGGCAGAAATAAAGCTTATTTATTGAGTTCAATCGAAAACAAATTATTTAACATTTTTCCTAAAACAAATTACATTTCTTCGTTAATGTGACAGAACAAATTAACAACATGGAAAAAAAGAAGAAAAATTATTCTACGAATTTTCCTACCAGACTTCAACAAACTGCAGAGAGATATTCATTGGAACAAAGCGTAAAGAATCAGGCGATGACGTATTTGCTGTGGAAGACGCCACCGCTGCGGTCAGTATACATAAGATGGAAAACCCAGCGCAGTTTGCCTGTCTTCTCACGAAGCTCAAATGTCGTACACTTTTTCGAGCCTTATGGACCAATAGAAAAAGTTGTTTATTGTTCAAAGAACAGTGTCATTGTTGTTTTCACCATAATAAGGTCAGCTTGTTACGCAGCAAGCAATGCCAGTAAACAGTATTCACGATACAGATTGTTTGTGGTATGGTTACCAGAGTATTTGCAGGTTCCGCTGCAAAAAGATTTTAGAATTCGTTGAAAACGTTTTCAATTTTGCTTTTCTTCAAACATTCGAGTTGTTGTTGTTGTTGTTGTTATGTTGCATAGTTCTTGAAAGCTTATACTTCGAATTCAACACTGATTTTAGAGCAAGATCACAAACAACTTTTGTTGTTCAAGGGTCATCTTTAGGCAACCCATTCATCAAAATCGGCAGTTTTATATGCCAAGTTTCGGGACTTCTACTTAGAGAAATTGTCATTTCTAAACTTTTAATGAATTATTGCCAGAAATCAGGGGTGTAACCAATGGGGGGGAGCAAGGAACGACCCAAGGATGATAGGCTTTTAAACAGCTGTTGAGCACTCTTGGCAATAAAACATATGGGTGTGGAATATTTATTTACTTTCAATATGCGTTTGACCCTGTAAAACATTTTACTTTCTAAGCTTGAACATTATGGTGTTAGAGTTAATGCACTTGTGTGGTTTAAATCCAATCTATCAGAAAGAAATCAATACGTTTTGATCAATGGAAAAAATTCCGATCTAATGAAGATATGATGTGGTGTGCCTCAAGGATCAGTACTTAGACATTTGCTTTCTTACTGTTCATTGATGATTTAGCAAATGTTTTCAAAAAGCCTAAACTATACCTTTTTGCAGATAATAAAAATATTTGTTCCGAAAAACTTAATAAGCTCGTTAAAAAATCTGCAAAACGTATCACAAAATGGGGAATGTGTTATGGCCTACGCCAGCAGAAAATCATGATACCCTAAACCAGAAAATGCTACTTATGTTTCGAAATACCCTGTATTTAAAAGCACCTTAAAGCATCCAGGACCAAAAGGAAATTGAAATCATATGAAGGTATGGGCAATTGCACCTTCACATAGCTTATCAAGATAAATGCTTATGGTTGAGATTTTCGTTAATTCGAAGAATGAGAAGAAGACTCGATGTAATTTAAAATTGAAATAAGTTGTAAAAGAAAGTATAACGTGAAAGCAAGACTGAGCAAATTCCAATTTTTGAATTTAGTATGTTGGAAAGTGTATTGAGGATTGATTAAAACAATTTAAAGGCAATCCTCGAAGAAAACATTTATCTGCGCATGCGCAATTAACTTTTTCTGCCTCGCGGTATTTCGTTATTTTCTTTTGCGGTATGCAGTATTTGCCATTTTCTTTGCTAGGTATTGCGGTATTGAGATCCCCCCTGAAGTACCCCTCATAGCGCGAATGGACAATCACGCTAAAAATTGCTTTGCCAAGGAGCCATGTTAAGATTCGACCTGCTGAACACATTCAAGAACAGTTTGCATATAATCATAAAATAAACAAGATTATTGCAAAACTGCTTTTCTACCAGTTTATTTATTTTTTGTGAAGTATGCGGAAATGTGAAAACAATTTGCAGGTGCCAGCTCAATAAGAAATTACTGCTTCGTCTCAATCAAAATAAATATCTGTTGACTGACACCTGCTTGGTGGTATAACTTTTTATATTTAGAGACAGCAATATCTACTAGTTTGCTGCAATTATACATACAATTTCCGACCAGACAACTATCCAACAGTAAAAATAATTTTAAAAATAGCAATATGTAGGTAGGCAGTATGATTTTTTGAAAGGCATATTTATAATCCGGACAAGGCCGTAGCACAACAAATACTGGATCATGCATGGATTTTAATTATTCTGAGAAAATTAAAAGGCGCTACGAAATAGCTACGGGTTACGAACTTGCTTAGGCCCAAATCACAGCAACAAAATATGAAGACTAAAAATCCTTTAAGACTAAAAGTTTTTAAAGCACGTTTTTATTAAATCTACCAAAATCAAAAAATACTACATTTCATTTCAAATTTTCGCATTTTGTGTGCGCTTCCTCGATGATGGCATCCGCATCAAACATCGCGACATAAAGGTCAATACTCGTTTAGCCTCCCCCCGCTTCGAGCTCCCTTGTTTAAGAAACACGAGTTGTTGTTTTTATAGTGGTCTGTTCTTCCCAGTGCCCCCGTACCCGCGAAAATTGTTGTTGTAGCGCCACTCCAGGCCAAACAGGTGGGTTAGTTTAAGGCTGGTTTCCATTTAGCAGTAACTGCCTGTGAGATCGCCTGCGGTTGCCTGCGACTGCCTGTGCCAAGGTCACAGGCTGAAATTTTTTTTAATGGAAACATACTCCTTGTGCTGACTACGGCGTGTGCTTTGAGGCTGCTCAAAAGTTGAATTTAATTTAACTTTCACGGCACTTACGGCGCCTCAGCACCAGAATCCTTTTAACGGAAACAAGTGTCTGAGCCAACCTCAGGCAGCCT
>JAYJMH010017427.1:0-20808 GCA_036873815.1 Phacellophora camtschatica
AGTCATGTGACCAATCTCTTGATAAAATATCTTTTGATTTTTGTAACTTATGTAATGCCATGAAAACTCTTGCTTTCAATTCCCCAAATAGAAGAATACTAAAAGTTCCCAGGGGTTTGGTCACATGACTTGAATTAGGTGTAAACAAACCAAAGAGGAATAGATCCATAGCAATATGCAATAGCATTAAAGAGGAAGGCGAGAGAGTGGAAGAGGTAATCGAGGGTATAGAGGGGAAATAGCTTTAAACCGAGATAAATTGCACTTTATTATGGTGCCATCAAAATTTGATTATCAGTTGACGTGCTGTCAATAAAAAAATCTGCTTTATTTATTATATATTCGTTTTAGTTTTAAACAAATGAATAAATTATTTTTTAGATAAGTTATATATTTTTTAATTTTATTCATATTTTATAAATTGATTTAATTGCTAGCAAATTGGTGTTGGAGCTTTTTCTGTTTGCAAACGATGTGTGCACAAATCTAGTGGTCATGAATATGCAGTCAAGGTGAGTTTTGTAACAATTTGATTTTTCTAAATAGCAAAGTCAGTTGGCATTATTTTTAAAAGAAAATATATTTTGCTTTGAAACATAGCGGTCATCTGTGATTTAATTGATAGAACTCAAAGAGAATCTAATATTTTTATGAATGGCATATTTATACCAAGTGCCCTAGAAAATGTTAAGGTGTTTGTCAATTTATGAGGCCAAGGAAAACTATGTGATTTGGCATAATTAGGAAAGCACAATGTTGTAAAAGGATTAAATTAGCCCAGAAAATTTATTTGGGCAGAAAAAATATTGAAATCAAGAAGAAATTTTAACCACACCAAGTCAACATTTTAGCTTCGCAGATATCATAAAGCTCGTGTTATTCAAAAAAGATAAGATGACTACTCGTGTTATTCAAAAATTATTTTGTAAAAGCTGTTTTTGAGATTCGATTGTGCAAGTTTCTGAAGAACCAAATGCGCAAGTTTTCCAATAACTAATTGTGCACAAATTTGTTTGGGGACAGCAAACCTGTATATATATTCCATTTGGGATCTCAGTTTACCATTTGTTTTTTTTCTTCAGATCATTGATAAAAGTAAGAGAGATCCTTCGGAGGAAGTTGAGGTGAGCCAATTCTTTGTTCATAAATTTCTTGCATTGTTACAGAAGAAAGTTGAATTGAATTATAGGTACTCGTATTTGTATTTTATTTATGTTAACAATAAAAACTGCCATTTGTTATTTTTCATTTCTTTTACCGTGCCTTTAACAGCAATTTTGCATCATGAGCAATACATTTTCCTAAATATCCAGATTGCAAAATTCTTCTATTTTTATTTTTACAGATCTTGTTACGTTATGGGAGCTGGCCGAACATAATTTCTTTGCGAGATGTAAGTAGTTCTTGTTAATTTTATATTCACTGTTACCACACTTATTATGTTATTTTCAAATATTTTAAACTCAGTGAATCTTTTAGTGACTTCATTTTCATGTCCTGGGTAACCCAAAAAAAAACCATCTTTGTTTGCACGGCTGTAGCTCGAAATCTACAAGGCTACAGATTTGAAAATGTGCTCAAAATGACGTCCGAAGAGCAAATTGAGTTTTCATATCAATTTGAAGAAAAATCATTCATTGCCAGTCCATGTTTAAATATTAAAACAACCTGCTTGCTTTAATGGCGATTTGGAAGTTTAAAATTTAAAAAGATTCACTCATCAAACACCCAAGTTGATAGTTAGAAGGTCCTTCTCCGCTATGAAAATTTTGTGTTGTAATTTTATTGTCATTTAGGCCTTAAATTGATTGGGTTTTTCTGCTTACGTTCATTATTTTCATTTGTTTATTTGTAAGGTCTTTGAAGATCCAAAACACAAATACTTAGTGATGGAGTTTATGAAGGGAGGAGAGTTGCTGGACCGAATTCAAAAACAGAAATATTTATGTGAAAGGGAAGCTGCTACAATTTTGGAAGTTATTGCAAAAACTATTGATTATCTTCATCAAAAAGGGGTGAGTTACACTTTCGTTGTTTAAGTGATTAATGTTTTGCTATTTTTTGCTTAGATAATGCTGTAATTTACTGATTCAACACAAAAGGTTCGTCGACATGAATTGACATAATGATGTTACGTCAGAAAGATTTGAAATTGAAATTTTAAAGACACTACAAATGTTTACGTTGTAATTTTTAATTTATTTTTAATTTTTACAATCCTTTTTCTAACTTTCAGGTTGTTCACCGAGATCTTCAACCAAGTAATATTTTATATGCTGTTGATGGAGGAGGTCCTGGGACATTGAGGATCGCAGACTTTGGATTTGCTAAGCAGATTCGTGCAGAAAATGGATTATTGATGACACCATGCTACACTGCTAATTATGTAGCTCCGGAGGTAAGAAATTGCTATGTGTCTTCAGAAGTAAGAAATTGCTATTGTTACAAAGGTAGGAATGTTATGTAGTTCTAGACAGAAAGGTACCTTCAGAATCAGAGGTATAAATATTATGTGTCGTCAGAGGTAAGAATTTGCTATTGGTACAGAAGTAGGAATGTTAGGTAGTTCTAGACAGAAAGGCACCTTCAGAGGTATAAATATTATGTGTCTTCAGAGGTAAGAAATTGCTATTGTAGTCTCAGTGGTATGTATATTGTTATAATATATATATATAGCATATTTGGGGAAGCAATTTTACGAATTCACTGTGCTAATTTAAGACATTTGCAGTATTTATAGCACGTGCTCTTTTTTCTAAGGTCTTAAAGAAGCAAGGTTATGATGCCGCGTGCGATGTTTGGAGTTTGGGCGTATTGCTTTACATTATGTTATCAGGGTGAGTTCATTTTTTATTTCTCGACATTTTTTCAGGCATTTAAACTTATTTTCAGACAAAATCGTTACTGTCTTCTAGGTTTGGTAATACTAAAGTTTTGTAATGATATAAAATAGTTTTAAAAATGGTGATATTATTTTTAAGACGAACACCTTTTGCTACTGGACCAGACGATGATCGAAGCAAAATTTTAACGAGAATTGAAGATGGACGGATCAGTTTGTCAGGAGGAACATGGGATGGTGTTACTGATTTGGCAAAAGTAAGCAGAATATTTTAAAACTTATTTTATTAAGTTATTTTATTTTTAAATTACATATTGGAAAATAGTTATTTATCTATTGTTTCTCAGTTGACGGAGAAGAAATATTTCTTTCTTGCAGGATCTCGTTCGACGAATGTTGCACATTGATCCTTCGCAGAGGATAAGCGCATCGCAGGTCAGTATCCAACATTTTGGTGTTTATGTTTCTATAGTTTTTGGTGAATTTGCTAGAATTCTTATTTGATTTCAATCTGTTTATAATGCATATATATATATATATATATATATAATTGTTTGTCCTGCTACATTTAGTTTGAAATTTTTAAAAAAGAAATAGCTAGATCTTTTCTTGTTTATTGAGAATCCTCAAGTGCAAATTATGTTGCTTCCAAGGTATAAAAATAATTTGTGTTTGTTAGTAAATGAATAAAATCCACTTACTGGTAACGTTGCATTCTTTGTTTGCCTCGCAGCACAATTATTAAGTCATACTGTTTTACTAGGCGACCATTACTGTTTCTGTAACCATTATTTTAAACGCACAACCTTGCATTCAAGGGCGGGTAAAGCCAGGGCTGGTGGGACTGTATAAAGTCGAAACTGTTGGGACCAGCAGTCGCTAACAGAAATACGTTCGGAGGCATAATTTTGTAAACAAAAAGTCTGCACATGCGCTCAGGAAAAATAGTTTTTGTTTGATTTTTGTTGATAATATTATCGCAAGCAGACAAGAGAGGAAAGTTCGTTTGCAAAAACGAAGAAACTGCTCCATTTTTGTTTGCAGCGAAAACAAATTGATTCAATCTCTTTGAAAGTCCATAGCAAGGCAGCTGAGTAATGCAGTAACTAGATATGGCGTAATTTTATTACTTGCGAAATAAAATTTGTTATTATTATTTTATTATTATTATCAAAAAACGTTTTTGTTTTTTCTATAGAGGGATTTATTACATTTTTGCATACTCCATGCGTTGATTCCCAAGTTTTTTATTTTCTTCGCCGGAGCTTTTGGTCAACATCTCAGCAATTGATTGCATTCAGTCACTGACCAAAAGCTCGTAGTATATAATGATATGACAAAAATAATAACATAACCTAATCTCCATTTCGGAGCAGCTACAATATATTTGAACAATAAAATAACTTTCTAAAGATTGAAATTAAATTTTAAAGCAGTAGCACAGGTGTGATTTTTTGTACGTTAATTTCATATGTTATTGTATGTTATGACAGGAATGTGTCAATAATTTTCGTAATTTTGTGTTTTTGGATTATTTTTCAATTTATCTTCAATTTTTCTGGTTTTTCCAATAAATCTTTGGCACTCCCATAAATGTTGTATATTCTCTTCGTGGGCTCCACATTTCTTGCAAAAATAGCAAGAAAAACTTTAATAACACTAGCATTGGATTTTATACTCGGGATCAAATACGAGCCTTGGCTCGTAAAATATAACATATAAAAGAAGATTTTATAACAAAATTCTTTTATGTGTTTAAAGATTCTGAAACATTCATGGATACGAGGCAAAAATTCATTGCCTGATAAAAAGATTCAATTTATGGAAACTACATATAGAATCAAGGTAAGTCATAACTGTACTACACAAAGTCAAGCTAAATTAATAATCAATAATTTATTCAAATAATTAAACACATCACAGTAAATCTACGGAATTAGAAGTGGTGATACGCCAGTGGACTGGGAAATCTAAAAATGAAGTTTGGCAAGCTGAAGAAAATTATTTGTTACTTTCGATTAATCAAGGCTTGCTGTGCTGCGTAACAGAAATGCAGTTCGTTTTTAGAACAGAAGCCTTCACAACCCGTCGATTTACTTTAAAGTTGCGTGTAGTATCAAAATATGAATACAATTTAAAAACATTAAATGCGAATAGATTACACGACATTTTGAACGCATACTCCTCTTCACGTGACAAATTTATTCTTATTTGTTTAGACAAATTTTGTTTTTGTTGTTGATCTACATTAGTTATATTTTGAATTTATCATGCTGTAAAAATACACACCGTTCACTGGAACACAGAAAAGCGCTAAATCGTCTATATATACTATATTTTCGTATCTATTCAACTAAAGTAATTCAGAGAAAAAATAAGAGTGATTAATTAGGTAGCATATTGTAATTACAAATCAGAATACATATGATAACAACGCTTTTACGTCATTTATCAACTTTCAAAAATCAAATTTGTTACAGTAAGAACCCGCATAGAAGAAACACATTTTTTTTAAGAACCTTGGGATTTAAAATCTTGAAAATATTGGAATGTTAAATAAATAGGAAATGTCGCAACATTCACCATGGTAGTTGCTGAAAGACACTGAGATACGAAGTTAAATGCAATCATTTCATGAGGGGGCTTTTTTAGATCCTTAAAACCCTTCATCACCTTATTTTGAGCTTTTTAACCCCAACAGTAAGAACCTTTGCTTTACTGAGATTCAAAAATGAAATTTCTTTTATGCGGGGTTTATTCATATTACATAATTTATTTATTTGATTTAAGGATTTAAAAATATCACATAATATTGATTATATCTGTAAAGATTAATATTTATATACATTCGTTACTGGTGTTATTTTGTTCTGCAGGAGGCAGTGAAAGCAACATTTACTGCTCTTCAAAGATCACCAGACACAAAACCATTAGAGCCATTAAATGCATCTAATCTTTATCAAAGAAGGGTAGGCAAATCAAAGTTTATGAATTGGGGCAAGAAATAAAGCTGGTAAGAATAGAATTAGAACATTTTTGTACCTCATGAAACTGAATATAATCGTGCGTACTATTAGTGTACATATGTTTTGTGGAGGTATTAGTAAGATTTTGTAACCTTAAATTTGTATTTGACATCACGTGGTTAGGGACACGTGATCGAGAACGATTGTGTTAGATGGATACTTGTAGTATTTTGTGTACTGCTTATTTTATATTTTTGTTTTTGTATCATTGTCGTCTTTATTGTTATTCTCGAGAAAATAGTTTCATTTTTATTGCAACATTCACAATGTAATGATACAATATCACTCGTGAGCTATCCGTTCAATATATCATATCATATCATATCATTAGCTAATGATGCATACTGTGCGGTCCCGTATTTAAGAAACACCTTTTTAAGAAACTGAGCCTCCACTTTTGAAAAATAACAATTTGTTAATAATTGAAGTTATTTGAAAACAATAGGGCTAGCTCTCAAAAATCAGTTTCCTGAAGGCAAGACCCTATTGTATTGTAATGTTCAGTTTATTTCAATCGTTTACTTGTCTTAGACACTCAAATTTTTTAGAGAGTACACCTTTTCAGAAATAAAAGTCGTTCTATTATGTTACGAAACTCCCATTGGTACAAAAAACGTCAATACTTTGTTGTTTTTTGGAATATTTGCTTGCTATGATGAGATAAAGAAAACAAAAACTATATTTTGAATATAATTACATTTAAAAAAATAAACTATATGATGAAGAAACCACAAACTGAAAGTTAATATTTTATTTTTATGAACTCATCTTCAGTCATATAGAAATTAAGATAAGTTTGTTGGAAATTTCCTTCTGGTTTTGACACGCACCTCAGGAAGGGCCATGTGGCCCACTAACAAACAACATAAAACTTCATATTTTCAAGAGTTAAATGCGGGCAGAACTTTATATCAATTTCAAATATTTCAAGTTAAGTGGGATGAGCTACCCCCTGCAAAATTAAACTTGAATAGGATGAAATGTATGTTTTTAATTTTATCTTGTCAATAATGTTGATATTGTGTTCTCTGAATATATAGTTTCTATGTGGACACACTAAATGTTGTTATGTAAGTGGTTTATATTCATTGTTTATTATTGCTTTACAACGGAAGGCCTTATGCCCAAGAAATAGCTTGGCAATCATGCTTGGTAATTGTTTTCTTTTATAAATCGTTTGTTTTTTGCATGATAAAAAATCTACTTTTAGCGAACTAATAACGAACGGTATTAGTTATTATTGTATTATTGTTATTATCAAATAGAGGGAATATCATCACTATCTTTTTAAGGATAGAAAAGACTCTTACAATTTCCTTCATTGATCTGATCTTTTAATAGCGAGGTTTAGATCCAGAACGAGCACCAACACGAATACAAGCTTGAAAAATTTATTCTAAAAGGCGATTTAACAAAATACAATGCTTTATATGTAAACCTTATATACGATTTTCGTATTGTCAATGGTTCTTAGTAGATAAGGCCTTCTCGCTGCTGCTATAATCAATTTTCTCTTCTCCTCGGAGTCTTCATCTTTTTTTTCCAAAAGACGACGAAAAATAGTCAATTTCACGTTGCAGATTTGAAAATCACAACGTGCTGATGTCCTATGGGAATAACATTTTTCACACGTTTATTCTTCAAATTTTTAAATGTTTCGTTTTCCATGTCTACTTGTTCCCGTACTTGTTCTGTATCTAAACCTCGTTCTGGACCTAAACCTCCCTAATATTGACTGAAATAGGACATTCGTTTGAAATAGGATATTTTTTCAACTTTGTGATGGTGGATTAAAAAAGTCCTTGCTGTCTGATGATAATATCTTTAACCTTATTAGCCATCATACAATCATATTTCTGATCAAGATATCATCTTTCTATCAATAACTTTGCATTATATTGTTCTGTCATATATATCACTATTATTGTTATTGTCCACTATTTGTTTTTATGTAACATTTATTATTCCCTTTTTAACGAAATGTCTTGCTTATTTGCCATTTTGAATTCGAGAACAAGAGAAATAAAACATTTTACCTGCTCGTTTTTTGTCGTAGATTTTGATGCGGAATTTTTGATCTTAAGTAAAGATGGTGATTTCAGTTTAAAAGTACAGTTCAAATTTAGGATTTAATATCCAGTTCGTCAATTCATCTCTTTGGATCATCTGTAGAGGTATTTTGAATTATATAAGTTGATTTGGAGCTGACTTTGATCTATAAGGGAATACAAAACACTCCTCGTCACATATTTGACAAATTAAGCTATTGTCTTCATCAATAGTTCATGTCATTTTGTGCACTCTGATCAAATTGTTGCTTTGGAAGTGAAGAAGTTTTTCAAGAGAGTTGATTTTCCATGCACTTTGTTGTTTGTTAGAAGCAGGGAAGCCTGTTTGTCTCAGGGAAGCCTATTTGACCTTATTTACTGTTCGAGAATGAAGGAATTTTTATTGTTGGCGGAGTCATTGATCATATAGTACCAGACTGGGAGAGGTCAGACTCAGTTTTTGATTTGTTGTGGCTGCGGTATGGAAAGTCTTTTCCCCATGGGAGACGTGTTCATCAACGCATGTGCTCTGGTTTGTTGTGGTGAGCTAGATTCAATCGAGGAAGCACCAACTCTATGCACATTAAACACTGTCCCGGTCATCATCGTTACATTTCCATCCAATTCATTGCAGTCCTTCATCACAAGAACTTTTACTTTCAGGCCAAACAATCCAATTAAATTAATTACTGCATTAATGAAACACACAGAGCAAAGAATGAGTGGTCGGTATTTACCCTCGTTGTCATCAACGAAAAAGAAAATGGGTAAGAAAACAGCCAAAATGATACAGGTTGTGTACATGGTAAATCCAATGTATTTTGCTTCATTGTAGTTCTTAGGAAAATTGCGTGTCTTGAACGCAAACCATGTGGTGGCTATCATCAGAATTGAACTGAATAATAAATTCAAAATCATAGTTTCTTTGCCTATTTTGCAATATCGGAAGATGAACTCCCTATGGCTTGGGTACGCGGTGAGTATCTCTGGAACTTTACCAGCTATTGAAACCAATCCAATTAGAGTTCCAATGGCTGTTAAGGCAAGTGACATGACGATCTGGGATCTGGGACTTATTAACATAGGGCGAGTGACCGATGTTTTTGCACTTCGGAATATTCGATAGATTCTGTTTGTTCTTAAGAGTAGTGGTGCGTAACATGTTGTAAAACTGATTCCAATGACCATACTCTGAAGATTGCAAGCGATACGTGTTGGTTTTAAAATAAAGAAGAGTGGGGACAAAAATACCATGGCGATACCAATCAACATGTTCAGGCAAAGTTCTCTGCTTGAAGCTTTTACCAGGCGCGTATCAAAGTTCTTTAAAAACAGTACAACCACAGTAAGTGTAAGAAAGATCCCTCCTCCAGAGAGGCAGAAAATAGTTATTCTCGTAGATGGATGCATTCCAATGCTTCTTACTTCCAAAGCCGTGCACATCGTACTCGATACATCAGGAATGAAATCCAAACTACACGAATGACATGTATTGTTTATTGTGACTTCATTTTTTTCACATTTCACACATTTCCAACAACACATCGACTGCTTGTTCGTTACATATCCACGGTTACATGTTTCGCTGCAAACTGAAACAGGTTGCGTTGATTGGTTTTTCCAAACGATGGTATTGTTATTCAACGATAATCTCCATTGATCTGGATTCAACGGCTTGTTGTCCGCGAGACCTGTTTTGATTTGCAAATTCTGCTGATTCAGGTTGTTCCATATTCCAATTTGTTGTAATTTTGCTTTTTTTCCAGTGTTCGCTGTGTAGTAATAGTTCAGAATATCGTAATTTTCGTCATGATCTCCAACTGAATCAAAAGTGAAAGTCCGATTTCTGTATGGTTCTTGAAATTTGACGTTTTTGAGGTAAAACTGAATTGATCTGTAACTTTTGATACCTTGAAGCATGCCTTCTTTTACACATTCTGGGGCAGTTTTATTCTCTCTAATACATTCATACCAAATGGTTCTTCGGAATGCATTTGCATATGCATAAAAAGCATTTATAACTGACATCACTGGTGTTTGGCTATTGTACCCAATTCCATTTCTTAATTCTTCTTTTCCTGTGCATATATTAGGTCGTGATGAATCATTTATAAATTTACAATTAAAAGTTTGTTCCCAAAATCGTTTGAACCAAATGTTCCTTATATTTGTAGAAGGTTTTAATTTGATAAAATATTCTCTAAATTCTTGTATTTCTTTCGTTTCTACTTGAAACGTTATCGATCCATTTGCAACTGTTTTATTCGATGCAATAAACGATCTACTTCCCCATCCATCACCTACAACAAAGTTTAAGTATCCTGTTTTATTTTTCATTGTTTCTGCAACTTCGAAGAATTTTATGAGATGGTATTCCGTCATGAAAAGATAAACTACTTTTACTGATTTGTACTTCAGTATGCTATCAACAACATACTTTATATCTGAGTTTGTTGCATCGTCTGGAACTGCAATATCAACTGGTATGCATATCTCATTCGCAATTGCTCCTCGTCGAAACAGCGCTGTTGCTTTTTCGCCGTAATTCCCTTCCGAGCTAATTATTGCAATATAACGCCATTGAAACTTTAACGCCAGGCTTAAAAACAATTTCACAGAATGGGTATCTGAAGGAATTGTTCGATAAAAGACTTTGTACCGCTCACGGTTTTCTAAATCTGGACTTGTTGCAGAATAACTGATTGTGTTTTTTCCGAATATGTCCATAACGAGAGCCGTCGTTTTTGCATCATCTGAATATTGTGGACCAATAATACCTTGTGATGCCCAATTAGCAATTCGTGCGAGGGCGTGCCGCAGAATTGTTTTGTCTCCACAGGTATCGAATATTTTGACGCTCAGTTTTAGCCCGTATAGCATATTGGTGTCGTTGTTTATTTTATCCAATGCAAACAACATAGCTTCAACAAACATGATTCCATATTCTGGATCAATCATTCCGCAATTTGCCCAATATCCTGTTCCAGAATTTCCTTTCAAATGCACATTGAATAATCCGGCTATTTTGATATCTTCATTTTTTGTTAAAATGTAATAGCCTGAAAAAAAACTTCATTTCATTTTCTTACCTTCAACAACGGCTTTTTGCAGACTGAAAATTTTATTTACTTCACAATTTCATACATGCAACGGCTCATCACAATTCATCCAATCTACACATCCATACGGATGCTGGAGAATTCCTGTCACATTAAATTGCTTTTTCAGTTCAATTTGTTTTATGAAAACAGTCAAGGCCCGTTAATTTGAACTACGTTAATTCAAACATTTGCATGTTCCAACAAATTATTCAATCCCCCTAAAGCGAACATGGTGAAATAATGTAAAACGAGGCTGGCCGAAGCTCGGCTTTCTTTTTTTTTCGTTTTACATTATTTCACCATGTTCCTAAAGCGTCATACCATACAAAAGCCGTTCGATAACTCGAACATTCGCTACTTCCAACACCTTTTGATGCCCTTCGACGTTCGAATTAATAGATGTTTTGACCAATGTTTGTTTTGTTTAAAACTTAAAGAAACTATCAGTGCTGACATTTCGAAAAAGTTAAGATACGTTTAGCCATGTAGTTTCTCAGAAAAAGCATTTGAAATGAACTTGATTACAAAATTTGATGTAAAAGTTATACATGACGACGAAGATCGCAAAAAACTGAAAACAAATTTCATAGACTTGAAAATTTTACCAGTTACTGTTTGATTACTGAACATTTTTGTGAGTTGAAAGACCACATTTTGTATCTTGTAACTTGCAAACTTGTTATCTTCAACGAAGGAAACAATTTGGTTAAATTTTTATCCTTCAAGGAAAAACACGACACTTTGTTTTTACGAACGGTTCCCTCATCAATGCCGAAAATTGTCATAAAATTTTATGAATTAGTTTTACAAAAGGTTAAAGTAAATATAAAACTAAATTTTTGAAATTCATACGTAAATGTGAAAATTGATTGATACTAAATTATTTTGCTTGAATGAGTGAACTACAATCCTTGCCAAAAGTCTTGGAACATTTTATCAAATTATCTGCTTCATACTCGAGTTCCCCCGCTCCCCCTTAAAACAATGTTGATTTACGACGGTTTATCACTCAATATTGTGACAGAAATGACTAAGCATAGCGGCAGGTCAATGTACTAACAGAACAACATTGTTTTGGGGGGAGGGGGTGATTGATACAGTAATTAAAGACATTGAAAGATAAATATATTGAATTTTTGACAATCAAAGTAAGTGTTCCAACGACTTTTGGCAAAGCATTATAGGTTCAGAGTATTTAATCGTTTAGGATTTGTCATGATTAGTTTCATTAGTATTATACGATTGAAAATAAAAATGAAAATTGGAGAAAATTGAAACTTACCATCAACAGGGATACTAACGGAAATTAGCAGCAAAAATTGTATTGGTATAAGCATCATTTTCATTTTATATCAACAAACAAAGATATTGTCTTCCGATATCACTTTTTGGCCTGAACTAAGCTACTAAGCTTTAAGTCTACTGAGCCCACTAAGTCGTCTCCGATACATATACCAGTCAAACATTTTATGTTGAACATTGACCATTGTACGCTGATAACTCTTTGTGAACTTGATACAGCATCCATCTGTCAATATAATGTACATTGTCTGTATCGTCACAAGTTAAATTTGCTTCCAGATCAAATATGTGTTCAGCCGACATCTTGGTTCACACTTTTCATCAGTTTTATGAAAACCAGCTGACTAATTTTGTAAAAACCGCCATGTCTTATTTGCTTAAAACTTAGCGTTCATGCTTTGCATTCATGTTTCATTAATATTTAACCAGTGATTTATAGAAATTTTAACACAACACGAAGATTACAAAACATGGCAAGAGAAATCTTTAACCTTTAAGACCAAATCAACTAGCATAGCTTAATCCTATAAATGTTTGGTGACTCAAAACGTTTCACTTTCAACTCACAAATAAAATGGACGTTTTTAAAATAACATATTGATTCTTTGTGCATAACTTTAATTGTTTCTCGTTTCTTTGTCGGTACTTGATAACATAACTAAAAAAAGGCTCCTTTACCAGGGGAAATAAGATTGTTGATTTTAATTAATTTATATTTGCAGCTGCATTTTCTTTCAGTCTTTCACACAAATATTGGTCAACATTTTTGTATAAAAGCAATGTTTTCTAGATATTTTTTATCGAGTTTGGTTGTTGATTTTTTATGTAAACAATATAGCCTGCACTGCAATGGAAATATATTGATAAAATCATTGCACCTGTATGGGTGACAGGACGTCTCTGGCTGAGCCCCATGATGAGTAGGATAACATTTCAAGGTTGTGTTTAAAAAATAACGGGGAATCAATTTGGGAAACTTGACGGATTATCCTTTGACAAAGTAAAAGGGTATCAATTCGTTCTGGTTAGAAGGTTTCGAGTTTGTAAATAATGCATTTTTCTAAATTCGTACTTTTTTTATCGTCAGTTAATGTAAAAAGAAGTCCAATAATGGCCAACCAATCTGTTTTCTTGTGGTTTGGTAGATTGAACTTTTCCTGCTTGTGAATTTTGTTTTTAACGTTATCCATATGTTTACAAATTCGTTAATATCTTCATTTTGATAACTTTGCTTGCATCTATCAGAAGAATGAAAAAAGAAAACTGTAAAACAACTAATCAGGAAAATATTTATGGAATCGTTTTTGCTTGCAAATAGATAATTTTGTTCCTTATTGTGACATTTTGCTGCAATAATTAATTTTACTGCTATTAGAGCTTCAAGGTTTGCCAAAACCGTTATACAGATACACCTTTTCTTCAGATCAAAAGAGTTTGACAATTCATGGTTATTGAATTTAACCTCTGCTGTATTTGTATGTGATGATGATTTGATACAAAGAACAAGTTGACAATTTTGAAGTTTATTGTTACCTGACAGAAGTTTCCATCATTAAAAGTTAAGGTTGATTAATGTTTTAAAATAAATATTAACTTTTTGTAAGTAAACACAGTTTAATGTCAGCTCCGTAGTCCGAAAAAAGCAGGGAATGGGCGAGTTGGAACATCACCCAAAGAGCCTGCAGAATAGCAATCATTTATGTCGGTGATTGGCAGAGGGGTTGAAACCAACCCGACGGCAATGCACCTGTCACTCTGATGAAAAGATCAGTGTAAGAAGAGGGAAATAGAAAAAAGCAAGAGGCAAACGGAAGTTAGAAAGGATGGAGAGTGGGGGTCAAAATATTCCTGTTGTGTTAGGCTACCATTTTGGGAATGTCACGTTGCTTGGGGAAAAGGCTCCTCCCTAGGGGGGTTGATGACATAGGGACGACCTTACTAACAAAAAACGGCCCCCTGCCATGTCATTAACTACGAATAACCGATTATTCGATATTATAAAATTGACATTTGAACATTTACTTCAATCATGTGATTTTAAACACCATATGAGTTTAGCTTTATGATATGAGGCTCCACAGTTTTTCCAGTTTGGACTCCTCGCGTCGATTTAGGATTGAGGACTGGACTACATGGGACAGTCCCGGGGGAGAGGCACTTGATTTCACTTTGGCAGGGGTGTGTCGATAGCCAATTTTTTTTTACCCATTTATAGGTAATTTAAATAGGCTAAATTATGAGCATTAAGGTGGAAATTCAAAAAATGAATTCATTCTCAGGTAAATTGATTGAAAAACACACCCATTCTTAGGTAAAATGGAGGGGAAAAGGCACCCATTCCCGCCGCACATCCCCACTACCCAAATTTCTAAGAGTGCCCCCACCCCAGGGGGGGGGCAGTTTGCTGAGACGACATTTTGATCTCCATTTTATTTCGAGTAGTGAAAAATGAACTTCTTTGCTCCAGATCTTTTACTAAAAATCTTTCATTAAAATTTTTTTTATTAAAAATTCTTTTAATAATGCCAAATTACTGTTTCTCCCCAGATGCGAAAAAGGAGCTGTTTATCTCCAAAGCAGACTTTTTTTAAACTCAGCTTCACGGAAGGGGGCCAAAATAAATTGCATCTTTAGAGTAGTGTCCAGGATCTTTTTTGTAACGTCTTCATTTTATCCTTAATAGAGAAATTATTGTCTGGATTCAGTGTATGGTGTAACCGGTCCTAGAAGAAAAGAATTAGACTTACGTTTTTTTTCCAAAATTACGTTTTTTACGCTCGTTTGCTTTTTTGAATTTTCAGGAGAGTTAACTTTGCAATTCCTATTTTGTTGATTTAGCTACTGTACTATTTCTCATACTCTCTATTTAAATTGTTCTATCACATGATGATATCACGCGATGATTATATTACAGCTACATTTGTTGATGATAGTATTTTGGTAATGATAAGGTGATAACAAGTTATTTGCAAATTGTTCTATCACGACATCTGCAAAGATTTGAGTGACAAAAGCTCCACTGTAACATACGAAGAGATGCTCTGTTCATGCAGTTAAAAATATTGGTTAGAAACATTAGGCTGGGTTACTTTCTTGGTTGGTCACATCACACATTGAGCAGAAACGTTTCGTTCAGATTAAAGATTTATGATTTGATGATACACGAACTTGTTGAAAATAATATAAAATTTGAAGTAAAATAAAATATTTCAAGTTATTATCTTCAAATCGATGTTGATATGTCTTTGATAATTTGTTTTACTTTTCTTGCAATATTACGAACAATTAGAAGTGCAGACAATTTGGCTTCAATCAACACGGATCAACGGTTTGGTATGATAGACTTTTTAGTTATTAATTTTTCGTGTTTGTAGTAAAAAGACGATAATTTAAAAAGGTTCTTATCTCAGCAACTTGAAAAGAAAGATGGTGAGAACAAGTCTCAATTAGAAAACCAAAGTTGTGAAACACTAACAAACTTTCAACTAAGGAGTCAAAAATGTTTAAAGCGTCCAAGTTCGCTATTAGAAGGGTTGGAAGGTTAGTGTTGGTACAAAGTTAAAAAAACTTTTTTTAGCCTTTTGGTTGATTTCTAAATTATTTATTATTTTCTTTTGAAACTTTTTGTCATTATTTTCTTGGTGAGGGAAAGATTCTAATGTGACATTGGTTAGGGAAAGAGATTCTAACTTGACTGCGTATTTTTACAGCATTTTGTCAAAATTCACTATCTTTGTTCTCATTCTGTTTAGGTCATCTTAACCCTTTCACCCAGGGAAGGGCCCCATTAACAAACAACGTAAAATATAATTTTCGAGAGGTAAATGTGGGCAGAACTTCACATTGATTTTGAGATATTTCAACCTATTATCATATAAATTAAGTTGATTTTTATGTGCTACCCTCTGCGAAATAAAACTTGCATAGGATTCCTGTTAATAATCCCGCTTGAAAGAGTTAAATTTTAAATAAATTTCCAAAATACCCTTGCTTCAAATTTTAAACCTGTGTTTTCATTGTTTTGCGAAAAGAAACTTGTCTCATATGATTTTTAGTGGAATTTCAACAGAACGAATACTAGTTTGAATTGCGAGGTAGCCGAACCTAGATCAATACTTAAGCAATTAAAAGGGATATACGGAACAGTTTGTGTTAAGCGAGAGTTCGAATAAAGCGTGTTTGAGTCAAAGAGGTTGAACATGTTTAATACAAAGGGAATACAACGGGCACAAATAATTTATAAAAGCCTCTTTTCTGAAACGGGTAAACACCCTTCAAAACACTTTATTTGTTCCCTCCCAGTTTGGGGGGAGGGTTCGTCTTATACAACGAGTCGACTTATACACCGGTATTTACGGTAGGTAGTTTATAATTTTACTTGATTATAATTAGTATTTAAGGCATAAAATATTATTATACATATATTAATATTTTGTAACTTATTGATTTCATTAATATTTATATTATATGTTGACATTGATATTTACACATTAGAGGATTCATAATTAATATATATTAATATTTACATGTATAAATTTACCATATAATATAAATTTAATATAAATCCAAATATAAATACTCTATGCCTTAAATTTAATTTAATATAAATGTCAAATTCAAAGTATAATCATTAAAATGTTAACGGTGAATAGTCTTGGCCCAACCAAGAACTGATCCTTCTTCTGAGCAATGAGCTTCTGAGCAATGGAAGTAGGGGATCCCCAAAAGGTTCGGGATATTACAAAAAAGTAGGACGGCAGCGAAACGAAATAGCAATGTATTGTACAGAACCAACGTGATCTCCACAGAAGTAGCACGATCTCCACACAAATAGCTTTGAGCCATTTGGCATTCCATACATTAAACACTTTAAAATGATTTTGTCTGAAAACTAATATATTTACAACTCTTAAAATTAATTAATTAACTGCAAAGATAAACCAGATTAACTAGACGTGTTGGAAGCCCCACCCATCAGGAATAATCAATCAAAAATACACATTCCCATATTTGGGTTTGCATGCAAATGGCAAACAACATTTCACAGTGTGTCCACATTTCTTTTCCTATCTTCTTGCAACTTTTTAATTGTATGTATTTCCGATTTAGATTATGTGTCAGGGGGCAGATCGAGACGGGTGCGGAGGGTGCTCGAGTCCGTCCACCCGTCAAATTTCTCGAAATGTTGTGAAAAATGGGCAAAAAGACAAACTATTGTCTCAATACCCCCGCCAGCACCCGTCATTTAAATATCTGGATCCACTCCTGTGTGTTATGTGTTTACAGACGGTGTTTATAGATATTTTTTGTAAATGTTTGTCTCTGCGTGATGTGTTTATCTTAAACCAAGCAAACACAGTATCTTGTTTGTATAATATTTCAACTTCATTTTTCTTTGTAAATGAAAGAACATTTTTGAAATTCCTGTCCTTGCATGCAGTGTAATTAATTCGTAGTTTATGGGAACTTTGAGGCAGGCATGCCGGAGCTGTCTACTCTAAGGTAAGGGGGCAGAAAAATTGGGGTAAAAAAATGAAGAACTTAAAGAATTCAGGTATTGCCCCTTTTTCCGGCACGCTGGTTATAGGTTGATTTTTGGGCCTCTTTTGCATGATTTGTATTTTGGCAATCACATATCCCCAGGATCACACAAATCATACACCCAGGATATAAGAATTTTAAATAACACATATAACAATAACGCAACGACACAAACAACAAACGACACAAACAACAAACAACAAACAATTAATCTCTTCATTTTTTTAAATAGATTTGTGAAATGTTTTTAATTCTTTCGCAGAATCCAATTGCATGGATACTATGCCAGAAAAGACATGCCTATTCTGGAAAAGGTTATCTGCTTGTCAACTATTTCCCAAGAGAATGGTTGGTTATTGCAAAAAAACGTGCGAATTTTGTGGTAAGCAGAACCTCTAAACTAAAACCAAAAAAACAACTTCTAACTGCAAAACCTGCAGCAAACTTATCTGTTAATTATTTGCTTGGCCTCTTTAAAAACTAACAAGAGATAAGATCTTAGAAAGTAGCAGTTTATAATGCTTCGCGAATCAAAAACAAGAAGCTTTCAGATCTGTTCCCTGATTTTATTAAGATGACAATAAAATGCAAAAACGTAAATAAAACTTATTTTCATAATTACGATTTTTGATTTAACATTTTAGAGGGTGTATGCGAAGACCACATCAAAGTAAGATGCAGATGGCTTGCAGCTCATGGTACATGCACAACCCACGAGAAGGCTATGCGAAAATGGTGTCCCAAAACCTGTGAACTTTGCTACATTGGTAAGAAAAAAGGTAAAAAAAAAAGAATACATGTTTGGTAACTTTTTTAATTTTCCTGTTAATTTAGAAAAAACACAAATCAAAATTTTGTCCTAATTTTCGTAAGCCTTCATTCTGCCTAGATTCTACAAAAGCAAGAAGTCCACCAAAGTGTGCTTCAAGTAAATACGGGTGCTGTTGGAATAATTATGGATTTGCAAAAGGAAACAATGGAGCTGGATGTCCAGGTACGTTTGATTGGCTAATTGACTGGCTGATTTATTGATCCATCGATTTATTGATTCACTGATTCATTAATTCACTGATTCATTGATGCATTTATTATTTGATGCATTAATTTATTTCTTAATTGATTGATTTATTTATTTGTTGATTCATTGATGCATTGACTCATTAATTAATTAATTCATTCATTTTTGCATTAATCCATTGATTCATCCGCTTATTGACTATGATTGTAGATATGTGGTTGTAATTTATGATAAAGTTAAAATTCAATTTGACTTCTTAGCTATTTGTAGTTTTATATAGGGCGGTAAAGTAAAATAGTATTTAATTATTTCTCTTTGCTATCGTTTTCCAATAATTTTAACATTAGAGCCTCCTTATTAACTCCATATAAACTCCTCCTTATAAAATTTCATCCGGTCTACAAAGAATACTGCTACCACACTGACGACACGCTTTTCATATTGTATTACTTAAAGTTGAAATGGTGATCAAGATAATGAACGGTTGATTGCTAAATTCTCACATTTTGGATAAATTAGATTTCTTCGACCATGGAGCTAATTATGGCTGATTATGATTTCTTAGTTATTAATCTTTTTTGCTTCTAAGCATTTACAAAATTGTTGTGGTTGAATATAACTGACATAATTCTAAATTGCTGCTAACGCACAGTGCTGTGTATTTTATTTTTCGGTGAATCCTTTAAACTATAAGATTCTTATTAATCATTTTTTTTTCTCTTTAGTTTGCAAAAATCGAAAAAATTGGCGATTTTGCTTAAAATTCAAAATCGACTGCTTTCAAGGCAGCCGAAATAAGCCGTTGATGGACTTTAACTGCGCAGCAACGTGTGGACTATGCAAGAAACACAGCATTCTTGAGAAAAATTCAGTGAATGATTTTTGAGAAAAATTGTAGCTTCGCTAGATGTCAGATGTTGTTTGAATTACAAAAGAATTAAACTGTAATTCACGTGTCAGCTCATTTATCTAAAGAAAATTCTTGTGATAGAGCGTGATAAAACAACATTTTATAAACATGTATAATTAATTTATAAATTCGTAGTTTATTGAGTACAGCACTAATTATTACCATTTATTCAAGGTATGATGGGATAGCAACATTTACTAAATATAGTAAATTTATTTTGCAAAGAGATTTTGATTATGCTTTAAATATTAGTGGCACAGTTTTATTTTATGTATAAAGATAAATATATTTCTTACGTGTCTCCAAAAGAATTTTTAATTTTGTAATTTTACATAACTTTTTAATTCACATTTTGTTTATATTACTTTCAAGAAATATCTGAACTATTAAATTTCACGAAATTCTAGAGTTTGTTGTCATTCTATTACTTTGAATATACTTCAGAACAAAATATTATCTGAAACTTTTCTTAACAACATAAGTAAAAAGTAGTTTAATATGAATGTCAAATTCAAAATTAACGGTGAATAGTCTTGGCCCAACCAAGAACTGATCCTTGTGGTAAATGAAATATACTTTGCTTTGAAAGGTGCTGTTTATTTTTCTTACTCATTTTTATTTTTGTTTCAAGTAAGAGAATCCCAGAAAGATTTTTGTCAAAGTCTAGCAAAAGCGATTTCGAAATTCTATTAACATTTTAGGTCAACACGCTTTACCGTTGAAATCCTGGACATCACTGCAGTGGCGAAGCCAGGGCAAGAGAGCTGGTCTTGCTATTCGCCGAAGGCGATTTGAAGAAAATTTTTTTTTGCCACGCCCTATATTTCTCAAAGAAACGCCCATTTTGGATAATAGGTTGAGATAACGCCCATTCCAGAAGGAGTTTTATATGTATTTGGTTATTTAATTTAAAAAAAGTTCTCAGACAATTTCTTTATAAAAGTTTCCAAAAACAAAAATTTTTTCTCAGAATTCTCAGGTTGTAAAGTGAAACCTTTTTGCTTTTTAGGTAGATATGGG
>JAYJMH010017438.1:0-45928 GCA_036873815.1 Phacellophora camtschatica
TCTTTTATTACACACCTCTAAAAGGGACCGTCATGGAATTAAGGTCATTTCGATCTTTTTGATGTTATCCCTGCCACACTAGTTAGGGGTATTGTGACATTTTTAAAAATTGTGCATATATATTTATTAATTGATGCTGAATTATTTTTCGGGGGAAAAGAATGGGGGCAAAAGATGCTTAATCGTAACACAATTTCTGAAATAACGTAATCGTGATTTTTCACTTATTCGAACAATTATTGCATTTCAACTTTTTGATTCGTTTTTCTTTGACAGATCAGAATAATTTGTTTTTGTTTCAGGTTGATTAAAATTGTTGATGGTTTGGAGAGAAACTATATCGTATGGCAAGACATTTTTGACAATGGAGTCGAGGTTTGAGTTGATAGAAAATTCCAAAACTAATTTTTGTTAAATTTTGTTTTAAAAGCCAAATGTCATTGAAGGACGTTCTTTCAGTACTCTACATCCACAAAAAAGGTTATTACGTACTGTTGGGGACTTAATGAATGTATTTTAACTGTTTGTTTATGCTCGAAATGGATCAGTATTAGATTATAGTCGAGATACTTACATACACCATCTCCAGATATATGACAAATATTATTCTTCCTTAAGGTAGACCACAGGTCGAAAATTCAAAACTTCAAGAAATTCTTGAAAAAATTAAAAATTCATAAAAGTACTCAACTTGAAATCATAAATAAAAATCGTTATTCACTTAATAATAAAGTCGCATTGTTAACATGAAAACCACAACCAAATGGTTAGATATTTAGAACAATGACATAATAATGTTTGACGAGCTTCTCTTATGGGGGGAGGCTGCTGCCCCCGAACCCCTGCTGTTTATCATTGTATGTACGTTATTCATAAAATACACTATAAAACACACTTAATCTATGCCTTAAACGGGGGTTTTGGGGCGGTAGCCTGATGAAAGACAACTTAAATTGCAACTAATCATGTGTCATCTGTCAAAGGTATTTTTGTGGTTCACTCATTCGAACGATGGGCCTCATTGTGGTCCTGAGACAACACAATTTAGAATTCACAATTTAGAAGTCACAATTTGCAATTTTGAATTCACAATTCACAATTCACAATTCACAATTTAGAATTCACAATTTAGAATTCACAATTTAAAATTCACAATTCACAATTCAGAATTCACAATTTAGAATTCAGAATTCAGAATTTACAATTTACAATTCACAATTCACAATTCACAATTCAGAATTCGCAATTTAGAATTCACAATTTAGAATTCACAATTTAGAATTCACAATTTAGAATTCACAATTCACAATTCGCAATTTAGAATTCACAATTTAGAATTCACTATTCAGCATTTAGAATTCACAATTCGCAATTTAGAATTCTCAATTCACAATTCACACTTTCATGACCTTGGTGGGATTTGAACCCATGGCCTTGCAATCGTGAGTTTAATGCCTTAACCACTAGGCCATCCTCACTGCTTTTCACAATTCAAAATTTATAATTTATAATTTATAAAATACAATACAAGCCTGAGGAAACTAGCAACTCATGTTTTTTGTCAATAGAATTTTTAGATTGTTAAATTTTTTGCAGATATTTTTGGCGGTGCTCTGCTTGGTGTAAGGTCTGCCAGTGGACTATCATTTCATGATTGGGAAACGACAGAGCTTATTAGGAGAATAGAAATTCAACCAAAAAATGTATGATATTTGCTTTCCAATGTTAAAATTGTACGTTAAAGATTGTAGCGTTGCTTACAGCGAATACGTTATTTTATTTTATTTTATTTTGTCTTTCTAGATTCACGTGTCAAATTTATTATTTTTTCATAGAGAATTAAAGATCATATTCTATGCGACAAAGGAATGGCAAAAACATAACTGGCTTGAACCGTTTATTGACTCTTGTGTTATTTTGTTGTTCTACATCTAAAAGACAGCTTGAACTGGGAATGTTTCTGTAGAAAATTATGAATCTTTTAGGAAATATCTGATAATGTTTAAAAATTGGCTTCTGTCAGTTCATTAAAATATCTTTGACATCGATGCGAAGGACCATCCAACGACAACTCGAGATCTGCGGATCCTCTCTACATTTTCCTGTCCAGCATTAAGGTCCTAAGTTCTACAGTATTGCTGGCTTCCGCATCACGTTGCAACGTATCCACAGTTGCACGTTTTCTCACCCGCCTCGTGGTACCTTTCTTTGGCTCTCCATAAGACGAGTCGAGTTGGCTTGTTGCTAGCTCTGGATGCCTGACACATTGTTTGGCCAGTTTCATCCTTCTTTCCCATACTTTGTCTGTCACTCGTGGGAGATCTGCGTCTTTGGAGGAGGTCTTGCGAGGTGAAATATCACTTGACAAATAAAATGTCCTAGGGTGACTACGAATCCAGTGTCCGATTTATTTCAAATAGTCCATATCATCATAGACTCTCTACAGATCATGGCTCAATATTTGTATTTGGTGCTTGCGACCAAACAAATTTTGCCTACAAATTTCCTGCAAGATATTGTCAATTTAGCATAAGAAACAACATAACTTTCGACAAAATTATACAACATTTCCTGCAAGATTACTTTTTGAAAGACATTCCTGCGACCATTGGCCACATTGTAATGATTCAATTAAACTCCCCCTTCTTTTAAACGCCTCTCTAATAAACGCTCCCTAAGGATAAGAGAACTTTAATAAACGCTCATGGGCGTTTAATCGAGGTGTCACGGTATGTAATCCATATGGTAATTTACATTGTAGGTGTTTTGGTCGGATAGTGGTGAACTTTGCTGCATTGCAACAGATGATTCATTTTTCATCTTAAAATTTAGCCAAGAAGCGGTTACGAAAGCTTTAGAAAATAGAGATGAATTTGTTACAGAAGATGGTATCGAGGAGGCATTTGAGGTTTGTTATTGTTAATTCGATCTTCATCTTTACTTTTACATTTTCATTCATTTTTATATATTCAGATATTTAGTATATACATACAGTTTGTTTGCATAAAGCGGTTGAAGGACAAGGGTTGGAGTAGAAAGTTGATGAGCGATGTTTTGGAAATTGAAATGGAAATTGAAGCCAAAAATTCG
The DNA here is from genome assembly GCA_036873815.1 of Phacellophora camtschatica. Lineage (NCBI taxonomy): Eukaryota > Metazoa > Cnidaria > Scyphozoa > Semaeostomeae > Ulmaridae > Phacellophora > Phacellophora camtschatica. The sequence continues at coordinate 3,091 of JAYJMH010017438.1, forward strand.
ACTTCATAATCAGTGCGCTTAGGCATTCTGGAATTTTGTTTATTTTAACGTTTAGTCACATTCTCAAGAGAAAAAAGGGTGTAAAGTTGTGTTTTCGTCACTCATTTCATACAAATTTTTAGTATATATATACCATATATATTTGGTAAACTGTAGATATATATACAAACATGTTTACATCCTAAAACATCCCAAGATAACAAAGCAGAACCAAGTTGCATCTTATCTATTCAAGAAACCGAGACTTTTACGGACATACTGCCGAAGAGTTTACAAAAGATATATATTTGCCAAAAATTCATCATTCAAAACAACTTTTTAATGAAGATAGTTGGAATTAGACGATTCCCAATTTTACTACTGATTTCATCACAGTACTAAAAATTTTCATTTGCTTATTGGGCTTTTTTCAATTTCAGCCATTTGCCCAAATTGAAGAAGTTATAAAGACTGGTATTTGGGTTGGTGATTGTTTTATCTACACTAACTCAGGTGAGTTTCAGCAAATAATTTGAAATCTCCCGTGAAATTTTGCTTTATTCGATTCACAGATGAACCTGAGCAAAGATTGGATGAAGTTTATTAAAACTTGGTATCAAAACTTTGACAGAGAAGTTTTCAATGAAATATTACTTCTCTTATTTTAATTTTTTTTGTCAGTTTAAACGTATTTAATTCAGGAATTCTTACATAATCATTAAATTAAATTAAAACGCTCTGTTTTCTTACAGTCAATCGATTGAATTACTTTGTTGGTGGAGAAATTGTTACGATCTCTCATTTGGACAGGTGAGCAATGCTAATTTTGTTGTGTGTGCTGCATGTAATTAGTTAGATTGTTGTGATAAAATCTTTAGTAAACACTTATGTGACTTTGGTATAGTTTCTTAAAAGCTTTGTCGCATACTGTAAAAACTGCCATATAAGAACCTTCAGCTGTTTAGAACCTGCGGGTTGAAATACCTGCGTTGATTCTACTCAAAATGAAATAGTTATTGTCCTAAGGGAGTAGTTGAGATAATCAACAAGTATATCCCGAGTAAAATCGAGTACTTTAAGTTGAAATATTAGGTTTAAATATGCCTCTGAAATATTAGATTGAAATATGCTTTTAACTTTAGAACCTTGAGTCAGGTTGAATTTCACAATTCAGGTTCTTATATGCGGGTTTTCATTGTGCATTTGTGTAACCTTCACTGTTTATCTTCCTCACAGAGATATGTATATGCTTGGTTATATTCCCAAAGACAACCGTCTCTACCTGGCAGACAAAGAACTGAATGTTGTCAGCTATTCATTGCTTCTTTCCGTTCTGGAATACCAAACAGCAGTGATGAGGAAGGATTTTGACACTGCCAAAGAGGTTTGTGTTCTGATAAAGATTTTTCATTGTGGTTTTGTGAGTTTTGTGGTTTTGTGAGTTTGTTTTTATAAGTTTGTTTTTGACTGTTTGAACATCAAAAGTATTTCTATTCAGAAATGTTTGTTTGCTTTTTACTGTTATCGTTAACAAAAATATGCATTATGATTTACTGTGTTATTATTTAGTATTATTGTTTACGGTCCAACAAGGTTGACACTCTCTGCTTCTCCTATTGGGTTGCGTGGGATGAAGTTTCATATTTAAATTTACTTCCGAATTACATAATATCAAAGTAATGCGATGAAGGAGTTTGGAGGGATTCTCAAAGTGCACAAAAAATGCATGCATTTGACTACATAACTCGATGCGTTTTCCCATTATTATAGTTTAATTTAATTTTTCAGCATATCCGTTAAAGATCATCAAGCCTAAATGTTCTTCAGAATTGGTTCTTTTATCCATGTTTTACTGTATTGTCAAATGTTTGTATCAACACTAAATTTCTTTCAAGGTTCTGCCAACAATTCCAAAAGAGCAGAGGAATCGTGTTGCTCATTTCTTAGAAAAACAGGGATTCAAGCAACAGGCTTTAATTGTGTCATGTGATCCAGAACACAGGTAAACCATAAAAGCATGTTTGCTTACTTTCTTTCTTACTTTCTTACTTTATATACTATTACAGCACATATATGACATTCTATTTAGTACTGGTTAAGATCCTAAATAGAATATTTAATCAACGGCAATATTTATTTAAAACTTTTAACAACCTTGGTGTTGCTTGACGCATGAGTGAATGGGTAGGTACTAGATCATGTAGACTTAACGTCCTCGGGCTATCCTCAGATATATGACAATTATTATTCGTTCTTAAATCCACATTTCATTTGAAAAAATATTTAAGAACGAAATGTACAATTTGTATTTGTCATACATCTGGGGATAGCCCGCAGACGTGATGATCTATTGCCGACCGAGGAGAATGCGGTGTTTAATACCTCATCCACCCTGCGAGTTAAACCATCTTAACTAATCCAGGCGATCGAATGCTGCATTCTAATTGGTGAATCCAATGGATCGATTACATTTGATTGGTAGAAATTTAATCTGGCTTAGATAAAGCTGGTTTAACTGTGTCAGTGTGAAAGCGGTATTATATGGCTGTCGGTTTGGTTGCATTTCGGAATTAGCCAATCGCAAACACTATTTATATCACATGATTATAAATACTGTAAATTGATGTAAATTGATTGAATGTTTACAAAACGTAAAAACATCAACTCGCGAATAAATTACAAAAATTTCTTTGCCGTTGCTTGACAAATTTTTGAGAAAAGTTTTTTTTTGCGATTAGGGGCGTAGTGAGGTACCGACTTTTTTGAGGGGAGGGTGTGCGAGGTTTGGAAATTGCCCGAATTTGTTCTATTGTTTTCTTTAAATATTCCTAATGATTTTTCTCTATAATTCTTCCCTAGCCTGAGATCAGGCTCTCTGTCCGAAAAAAATAAAAAATAAATATAAATATTTATTTTTTATTTTTATTTTTTTTTTGGACGGAGAGCCTGATCTCTGGCTAATTCTTCCCTAAATTATGCCTGAGTATGTTAAATTTTGCCCGAATTTGGACGTTTTTGAATATTATTCGGGGCGTAACACCCCACCCCCTCGCTAGCTACGCCCCTGTTTGCGATGCAATGTTTTTAAATATTTAAGACTTTTTCTGGAGTTAAATGATCTTATTTGTGTTGAGTGTTTTCTCTTTTTTTTAGATTTGAGCTTGCACTTCAAATTGGTGATCTGAAGATAGGATATGAAATTGCTACTGAATCTGATGTAGGTTTATTCATTGAAAAGATTTTTGCCAATTTACATTCTTTCATTGTTTGGCTGATAATCTAAACTTTAATTTTACGATTCTGAAATTCTACATATGTGAAAGCCTCTTAAATCGATTTTCGCTTGTTTCTCTCCACTAGACATTTTGTTTTTCTGCTATTGATAAGGAACATTTTTCAACAGTCTGAACAGAAATGGAAGCAGCTGGCCGAACTGGCAATCCAACAATGTGAATTTCCTTTGGCACAAGAGTGTCTGTTCAAGGCTCAAGATTATGCCGGGTTGTTGCTGTTAGCTAGCTGTTCTTGTGATGCAAATATGATGATGAAGTTGGCTACGGAGGCTGAAAAAAGTGGGAAATATAACGTTGCTTATCTGGCATATTTCTCTCTTGGAAAGTGAGTTTTTTGTGAAGTCACATACCTTTTATATCTGTTTGACAGAAAAATCATATGCAAGGTTTATTTTTCAGGGGGTAGCACATACAGAATAGCATAGTTCTAAATAATTAAATGTTCAGTAATGGGCTATACGTCCTTGCCCGGTGTGACTTCATTAGGTTAACTTCATTTCTACAAATCTTTAGTTAATTATATATTTTTAACAGAAAATTATTTTGCATTCACTTCTTTGAAATAAAACATTTCATATTATTCTGTATGTTTATTCCTGGGATGAAAACTTTATTCCCACTAACATTTTATGAATATAGGTTGGAAGAATGTTTGGAGCTTCTTTGCAACTCAAACCGTTTGCCCGAAGCGGCATTCCTTGCCCGAACATACCTGCCGAGTCAGGTATCGCGTGTTGTTCAAATGTGGAAAGAGGATTTGGCGAAAACCAATAAGAAAGCATCTGATTCATTGGCTGATCCAACACAATACGAAAACTTGTTTCCAGATCTTCAAGAAGCCATCAAGGCAGAGACGGTTCGCACGAATTCTATAATTTATTTTAATTTTATGCTTGGTCATAGTTTATGCAATGATAAATTTTCATCATCAATAAATGTCATCGATAAGAGGAAATATGGACAAATATATTGAATCATCCCCCCTTGGAGACCACATATATTACAATAAAAAATACTTTATATTGAAGAAATGACAGGGGGTATAAAATATGCAAGCATGCACAAAAAGATTTGATTATACCTCCCTTGCATCAGCAAAACTCAGCAAAAATTAGCAGAACAGAGAGGCGTCGCCCTGAATTGACCATCGCCCTGAACAAATCGCGAAATTGTGTGATATAACTTAAATCTTGATTAACGCTTTATGAGTTTTAAAAGCGTGATTCGTTCAGGGCGATGGTACATCTAGGGCGAAGGTACATTTATCAAGTTATTTTAAAAGGACTTATGACTACTTTCTGGGAGTAACGAGTTAAAATATTTCAGAAATGAAGCACTCCATTGAGAAATATTTATGCTTTCTTTAAAATAAATAATATGAAAAGAGAATATTTTTGTTAGAATATTTTGAATTTTTTACGATACTTAATATCTACTTAAATCCTCCAGTTTATCATTTTGTAATATATTTCCATGTGTAAGATGGTGTCGAGAAGGTGAAGGTTTCAGTTCTGTTCAATATATTCATATCTAGAAATGTTTGGACGAAATATATCTTTTTTGAATAAAACTGCAATTATAATCGTGAACACATTAGAAATATTTCCCGTATTAAAGAATAAAACTGCAGCGTTAAAACATGAGACTGCATGGCAAACTTATATTTAGTTTACATTTGAATTTTAGTTTCTAAAGCAAGAAAGAATGGAGACGAGACCAGCTTCTGATTATAAGAGTGTGCCTAACAATTTGGACCGAAATATTTTTGAAGAATTGAAGCATGTTGAAGAAAGCGTTGTTGATATTGATCAGATTGCGGTAAAGTTATTTAAAAATCAGCTTATTTCTTTCATCCTTCTTTTCCTCTTCCGATATTGTAATACCATTAAGATTAAAAATGAAGCACATTTTACATTACAATGTTCTGGATATGAACAGCCTCAATATGGTATTTAAGCTGCGTATGCATTTGGTAGGAACTGTTTGAATTATTTTTGTTTTTATAGTATTGGAAGACGCTCTTGTAAGTAGCAATGAATGAATGAATGAATGAATACACGAATGAATGAATGAATGAATGGATGAATGGATGGATGAAAGAGAAATGTTATTAGAAAACATCGCATTGAGTGCACATTAATCACATTTTAAAATCACGTGCTTGATTATCTGCCGCAAACAACATACCACGTGTATATATTTTTCATGTGGTTGATTTTTTAGTTGTAACGTACAGCCCATACTTATTTTGAGTAAATGCCCATCGGTCATACTTGGTATAAAAAACCTTAAATTGTTCATTGTAAATTTTTATTTGAATATATGAATAAGAATCATTAGATTTATAAATTAATTGATTGTATGTAAATATAATTGGGAAATTTGATTGGGTTGAGGAATATTTTTTCTGATTTATTTGTTGGAGAATTGCTCAATCTGCAAGTACAGCATTGAGGTACACCTGCAAGTATAAAGTGTACCTGCAAGTACAGCAGTAAAGTATACCTACCAATGGTAGATTTTGAGCAGGTCAGATCAGATGATATCCAATTAAAACCATAGCTTTCAAATCCCTACGTAACAAGGCTCTGCAATACAGGAGTAATGTTCGTTAAAAATTCGCAAATTATGCTTCGTAAACTACGCAACACTAAAAGCGATCTCAGAGCACCTGAGAAGAAAACAGCGACAATTTAAAAATGCTTTTCATTTTGGGGTACTAAATTGGGCAATTGCTTCTCAGCTGAACCTAAACTGGCCTCCTACCTAAAAATATTTAAGTATTACTTAGGGGTTCACACTTACTTTTTGATAGGGTTTCAGATTTTAGATTTTCAACACGTAAATAGGGTATTATATTGTAAATATAATTTATTGTTTTTTGATGATATTATATAGTTTAGTGTGTTTTATTTTTGGGAGGGCCCTTCGAAAAACAACAACTTGGTTGAATGGAAACCACCCCCATTGGGTGGATTTTAAAATAAAATAAAAAACAATGAAAAAGCAATGAAATGAAATGAAGCTAGCTGCGAACAAGGTTACACTAGTTTTATATTTTATTTCAGGATGCTGCAGAGCAGTTGAGACTTTCGGATCCCACTCCAGTGGAACTTGATGATAAACCGCCAGCTGACCTACCGTCTATTGCTGACGCTTCTTCTGGTAGCAAGCCGACACAACAGGTTAAAGAAGATTCACCGCCACCAAAGCCAACTAAACCTGCAACAGAAACGACAAATGATGATACAGGAGGTGGTAATCGGTCTGAAAGCCCGGTAAGTGTTTTACTAGATATTTTCATGTAAGGAACACCAACTTTGTTCCTTGAATATATTTAGAAACAATATACTCTTGGTTTCTACTTTAATTTTTTGGTGGGATTGTGTTAACTTATGCGGAATCAACAGAACATCTTTTTAATTCTCCCTAACTCCAGGCTCAGTTTTGGGGAGGGTTCCTTTTTAACAAACATCTGGTGCTTTTGTATGCTATTTATTTGCATATTGTAGTTTGGAAAGGGAATCAGTTTTTTTTTATCTTCTCTGCACTTATTGTCGATATATTTGCTTTACAATTATTGTTTGATTTTTTATTAGGATCTCGACATCGACAGCGACCTTGAAAATTTTGAGGATTGTGGCGATATTGATGACGTAAGCTAGTTTTACCCATATTGTTTTACTTCTCCTTACTGATGATAGTTACTCCCCTTAAAGTCACATTACCGGTTACACTCACCTTAATATTGATTCTAAATGATCAAATCTAGTGTTATAACCTCTGCTTACAATGAGACTGAGTAACAGTTGGCTTGACTACATCAGGAGTCGACTGTACTTCATGTAGCATATAAAATTGACATTTAATAGATTCTATCAAGTGTGATTTCTGACCGCAACCTCGTTAAATCAAATTCAAGCGAACAATTCTGTTTCAGTTTCTTCTACTGACTTTAAGTGGTAGCAATATTTTTGGCAATTACATTGCTAATATTATATACAGGTTATATTTTAACAATTCATTGTCTACTTTTACCATTATATTTAAACACACATACACACTTTGTATTAAGGTTTTTTACCTCAAAATCATTGTTGCCATTTGGCAACCTTTTCCGTGAGATGAGAAATTCGAGTTCTAGAATTACTACAATCGTCGTAGTTATCGCTACTGACAAGCTGATTGACACTCGTACTGCGACTCTTGATCATTATTGTTTAGCCTCGTTTTCAAATTTCGAATGTTGAATTTCGTGACCGTTCGAAGAATCCGCTAAAGTGCGAACTATCCGGAGAAGGGAGTAATAGACTAATAATATATTACTCCCTGATCCAACGGTTTGAAGACAAACCGTCGTTTGTAAAATCGTCAGGTTGCTAAGAATTAAGAATTAAGACCCTCTCTGAGCTGACAGCAACAACAACAAAGATCGAAAGAATAGGGGTCTTGAGGAATGTGACCAGTCGAGTTCGGCTTTTCTTGCGTAGCTTGCGTATGCGTTAATCCAGTTGCGCATTACATGATTAACGCATCATGTTTTTATTTCCATAGGATCTTGATTTAGATGACATGGATGATGATATCTGAGCAACGTTACTCTAAACTCAGAATTAACTCTTACAAATATTAAATTAGATGTATTGGAATTTTTTTTAAATTTATCTTTCGAGATCACAAATATGTTATATGTTGCTTTGACTTGTTCTTTTTATTTCCAGCGAAATCAATCAAACAATTTCGCAATTCGTGATAATTTATTTCCAAGTGCATTTCAAAACGATAAACTTTTTTCCCAAGTGCTTAGATACCATTGCACCTTTCAAAAATGTGTTTGAAAACGAGGCATTTATTAGGACGCCTTCCAGCAGTCTCTACCATCACTTTAAAATATGTAATTTGACCATGTTTGTTGTTTTTATTTGATAAGGTAAAGTTTTCCATCTTGTTTAACTAAAATTCGTCTCGTTTCATAGTGCACTACGATACGAACACCCATGCGAAAATATGTAACGTTAAATTGTGTCGATCTTAAAAGTTTTAAGTACAGGCTCCCTGAGAAAAGGGGGTGGCAACTGCCCCAGGGTCCGCAGTCGACAGCTGCTAATTTCGGGGGCCCGAATAACTAAAAGCTATTTTAAATTCTACAAATATAAAGAGATATAGTATATGTAGCAAGGGGGCCTTAAATTTTCCAGTGGCTCCTCATTTCTCTCAGTGGCCCTGTTTGCGCAAACTGATATAACTGATATGTATCTTTTTATAATTTCGGAGAAAACCTTTTCCTTTCTTTTTTCTTTCCGTTTCCTTTCGTCAAGATAAAAAAAGGAAGGATGCATGTTTTGGGATTTAATTGTTTTTGACCGGATTCATTCATTGACTGGATTCATTGAGCCACCCCTTCACGTAAAAAACACCCAAGAAGGACTTTCGACAGGAAATGTTGGAAAGGAGCGTTAATAGTTATGCATATAAAGACTATTTGGTTATAGCTTCATTCGAGTTTTATTTGATTAATTTTCCAAAAATAATCTCTTCAATTTACTTCAATCACTTATTACTTCCTTTTTAAAATTATATAACTTTATTCAGCCTTCTGTCAATGCCTAGCCCTCCCAAGAAAGCCTAAGGCTTGACTGCTCGATTGGGAACATGTCAAGATTCAAGGTGTTAAACACTTCTGGATGACAGTGGCGTAGCCAGGGTCTTGATGTTTGAGAGGCTAAAAAGCCAAGTACTAGCCAAGTTTTTTATAGGGAATATCAAGGATAGTCTTAGTTGCTATGGAGCGCCCATTTATCCTCGTTCTTTTGTAACCGAATCGTTATGGCCGATGTTGCAACGTCTCATTTCCAGCTTTGAAATTTTCAGTTTGGATTTTTTTAACGTGTTTACAAACTCTGAAGAGATGTTCTTTTTTATGTTAGTTAGTTTGAAGTTTTTATTCATTTATTTTTTCCCTCAGTTTTTCACGAACCAAGGGCGAGGCGTAAGGCTCTCTCGAAGTTTATTTTATACCTATTATTCAATATGAAATTCAAGTTTTTTTTCGGACGAAGCATGAAGTTTAATGGATTGTTTGAAATTTCGGTACAGTACACACATATTTTTATGAGAAATTTTTCAAAAGTTCAAAAGTTAAGAAACTTTCAGTACTTGGTCTGAATATCAAGGAACTTTTATTTCTATCTTAATTTTGTATAATTTTGTATTCATAATAAGAATTTGAATAATCTTACTACTCCTCCTTCGCAGGCACGAGTTACAAGTTAAATTACCTACAAAATAGTCCATGCAACTTTCTAAATTAATTTGATTTGTAATCTTGCAAAGAGAGCGAACTAATCTACCTCTTTGTTCAACTATTTTTAAAAGCCTGTATTAGCGAGTTAAGTGTTGGGATTTTCAAGGAAGGGTTTTCCCCCAATACTTTTTTGAAATTTCCTTTTTTGCAATAATAAGGTAACAATTCATTTCGGTGATTAATTAATTGTGTAGCTGTGCATTTAAAAGTATAATTGAACTCGTCACCTAAGCTGCTTGTATTACAGAATGGGCATACCCTGTTAGATCTTTGGGTTTTTTGACATCTACCTGTTTCGGAAGGAAGAAAATGGGCAGCAATTCTAAATTTTGTTATTGCCGATCTGAGTCTATAACTTTTTTTACATTTAATGTACGATTCTGTACAATAGGCTGTCTTGACCTGTGCATAGACACTTTTTAATCTACCAGATTTTTGAATGCTCTCCCAAAACTCCTCTTCATATCTTAATTTACATGCCTTATCTATTTCCATTACTACAGACGTAAAATGTTTGTTTGATCCATCGGAACTTATGCATAGGAAATGGAGGGAAACTGACTTCTCTCCTTCTCCTTCCTCGCCATGCTTAATGGCCGGCCCCTTAGATTAGAGCAGCATGTGTTATTATTATTGTTATTGATGAGCGGCAGAAGTGAAATCTCCCGAAGACACATTCAACAACATTAAACTTACCATTCATTGATGTAGTCTTTGTTCTACCGAACTATTATCAAATTATTTGGACTTAATATTTTGCGAGATCTATCGAGTCATCTTTTGTGGACACACGAAATCCATTTCTTCTCTGGATTCGCAAAGCTTTGCATTTACCATTACTCCGTTGCCGAAAGGCGGTTGCTTTGTTGCTAAAACAAATATTTTCTTTACTTCTAAATCGATTAGAAAAGGCGAGCGTATTCATTAAATGCTTATTTCCTTACATAAAGTTTTATTAAATGTTACGAGTTTGTGTTTCGTGAAATGAAATCTTCGTGACCTGGCTAAGTTGAGTTCAAAATTCAATCAAGTTAATACTTTGCAATTAATAAGGGATTTTGCTAGTCTGTAAACGGCCAAAATAAATTATCGTGTTGTATTGTACAGTACGCACCAACCCCGTATCCTTTTGAGATATTGGTTTTTGGCTGGAGTTCTTCAAACCCCTCAGCTAAGTACAAAAACCACACCGTGGCATAAAAAACTTGAAACCCACCCCTCAGATCATACTGGAGAAAGCAGTGCACAAGTCGCAAATGGGGACGGGACCGATGGCTTAACGTCCCCTCCGAAGGAGTCCTGTCCAGAAGGTTGCTAGACTTGATCCAAGTCTACCTCTTTTATCAGTAAATATCAGTAAAGCGTAAAAAACGTGCAAGTCCTCTGCGGAGGAAAATTTACGAGGAAAATTTGGAATTAGCGATTTTGTAATTTACTCGTTTTACAGACTGAAGAGACAGACTTGGAGCTAGTCTAGAAAGTTGCCCATCCAGATCGAAACGACTCTTTGAGTTCAAATTTATGTATACTTGATATTTTATAACGGAAATGGGAAAACGCTAGTCTGTGAACGGCCAAAATAAGAAAGAAACGGCTATAAAAACCCACAAAATATTTTTTTACATTTCTTTTAGTAGCGTTAAAACGTTAGCAGAGAAAACTTTGACTTCAACAACGAACTGTCTCTATTTTCAATAATAATCTTTCTTAGCACTGTTATCTGTTCTTGCAAATGTGTTCACCTTTTTCTAGTTGTTTAACTGTTCCATTTTGTATAGCAATGAAAGCATATTACAGAATATATCTGCATTCTCCCACATCGTTTAATTTGAGGTACTTTGAAACAAAGCGTCGTGAACAAAAGCAAATTTATTTTCAAAGAGGCAAGAAAAGTTCTCATGGGTTTGAACTGTTATCTTTACTTAATTAGAATGCTGAAATTTTATTCGAAAATCCTGCAAAACAGAACTTGAATTGATCATTAGGGCGGCGTTGCCCTGAATGGAACGTCGCCTGAATGGAATGTCGTCCTGAATGGAACACCTTCTTTTTACCATCAGTTTTTTCTCAAGACGTTTTGGAAGCAATTAATCTTGTAAAGAATGCTTCTGGATTGATTGAAGTTAGAACGTACAGGTTCTCGCAAATTCAAAAAGATTATTTAAAATACAGTGGTTTTTCATTTTAGGGTGACGTTCCATTCAGTCAGGGTGACATTCATTCAGAGTTTCAGATGTCCTCATTATCCCTTGTCTTTATACATTATTATTATTATTATTAGTCCACGATTCAAAATGGAACAATTGCGTTTCTAAAAAATTCTAGATTTTGACATTTTCGTAGACTAGTGTGGGTAATTTCAGGGAGGTATTTTTTGCATTGTATCAGTTTTTAAAATTGAAGAAAGACGTAAAAGGGAGCGAAAGACTAAAATGAAAAGTGACTATCCCACGCTTTTTTGTCTGTTTGTAAAGAACGCTTGATTGAAAATGGAATAATTGTGTTTGTAAAAATCTAAAATCTGGATAATTTTAGAGATGTATGATTCTTGTATCGTATAAGTCGTTGCAATTGAAAAATGACGTAACATGGAGCGAAGGACTGAAATGCAAAGTCACTATCCCACGCTTTCGTTGCACCTGTTCCGTGAAGTCAGATTTTTACTTACAGTAGTCTAGATTGGGTCTATCTATTTACCACGAGTTCTCAATAAGACTGCTAAAAACATCTATTTTCAGAAACTCTAAATTTCGGAGAAAATTTGGCTAAATTTGAAACAAAAATGGTCCAAATTGTTCTTAAATGTTGTTACTTCACAGCAAAGAGAAAACTCAACATTTTGCTTGAACACAAGAAAAACAACAATGTCATTGAAATTGTGTTTCAAGTTGCATCTGTGTGAAGGAAATTTTAACAAATTTAATAAAACAAAGAAGTTTAATCTGATCTTTCATCCATGTGTGATTCTCCCCATTTTTTTCCACCCCCCCTCCTTTAAAAGATATAGTTCAATAAAGATTTCTACGTCAATTAAAGTAACACCCTCATAGAACGGGGTGTATTTGTATTCATAACTATTATTCCATTATTAACTATCTAAATTAAAACAAAAACATAATAATATTTTAACAAACTTAACAATTCCTTAATGAGTTCTAGCAAGCCAAACGATTGTCTGCGCGTCATTTTAAAATCTGCATCAAAAGTTTTAAAGATGAGTGTAAAATTGTGAGGAACTACATTTTTAAATGTTGAACTCAAGTCACTTTTTTCTTTTGTAATTTTTCCCCTTTTGCCAAACACGAAGAATATCTTTACCTTCAGGTAAATCTTTACTTAAAACTGAGTGTCAATCTTTAGGACAAATTTGTTTCAAATTTGAACTCAAGTTTATTTTTCCTCGTTAACTTTACAGTAAACATAAATGGTTTGCTGCAAGTTAAAAGGAAAAATAAAATTGAATTTTTATCCGAAATTTAAATTTTATGAGGCCTGCTTATTGTGACGAGAAAGTAAAACTTTTGAAACAGATTCAAGTACGATACGAAATACTTCTTTCAATAAATAATATTTTTTCCTGAGGATATATAATAATACCGGTGACTCCAAAAAGTATCCAAATTGGAAAGTTTTTAGTAAATCAATTTTTGTCAAACCTTTTTCGAACTTCAAAAAAGCAATAAAACTGAGGATTTTTAGAATTTCTTTTACAAAACTAGGTAGCATATGACATAATAATGCCTTGATAAATGTTTCTAATAAATTTAATTAACTTTTTGCGTCATCCGGTTTTTTAGTAACTTCTGCATCAATTATACCTTCAGGAATATTTTCTAAATTTACATAACAGCAGTAAAGTTTGTTTCATAAACATGGCTGCTTTCCGAGCAGTTCCACTGGTGTCCCTCGCCTCCTTCAACGTTGGCATTTTTGTAGAAGGGGTATTCTGAAACATTATTGTGCTGTTGGTATGGAAGAGAACCACATTGCTGCTGGTATGGATATGCAAAGTGGCATTGAGCAGACGATTGCAAACGATCTTGTTTTGGGGAAGTATCACTATTATGAGAATGCATGTATGTGTAGTTCGACCATGAGGAACTTGTCGCATCAGAAGGGGGTATGGTGTATGAACTAGCTGGATATGTAGAATACGCCTGTGGCCTTCCGCTATTGTTTTGAACTCCTGGTGAGTATTGGTCTTGCATCGGCCAGCTATGAAAATGGCTCATGTAGTTCAGCATTCTTGCGTCTGATGTAAAATAGCCATTTTGGAATGGATAATGCGCTGCTGTACGGTAAGGCCTCTTCATCCGTCTTCTCCTCCTATAGTTGCCATCTTCAAACATATACTCGCAAGCTGGATCCAAAGCCCAATAGTTTCCTTTCCTTTCCCCGCCTCCCTCTCTTGGGATTTTTAAAAAACATTCATTCAGAGATAAATTATGCCTAATAGAGTTCTGCCATCCCTTTTTGTTCTTCTCGTAAAACGGAAATTTATTTATGATGTATTGATATATTTCGCTCAATGTTAGTCTTCGTTCTTTTGAATCCTTGATAGCCATCGCGATCAGAGCAACGTAGGAAAATGGGGGCTTGGTGTTAACATCTTCATTGCTTTTGGAGAGGTCTTTTTTGTCGTCTTCAGAGGTATTAGAACTGACTACCTTTTCATCGTTCTCTCGTTTGGCATCACAAACTTTAACATCCTTGTTCTCTTCTGTCATAATGCTTTCACATCCAAATGATTGTTGATCAAAATATGCATTCATCTTTATATATATTTTCAATAACTCATATTTGTGTTTACTCTCTCGTTGAGAAGTCTGTTCTGTCTTCGTTACAAACTAACAACAAACTTGGTTTAGCTCAGTCTTATTAGACTATTAATTAAAACGAGCCTTGTCCCCTGAAATTCACTTAAATTAAGTGTAAAAACATATGTTACAACACAATTTCAGGGGGAGATTTACTATAACCGCTGATTTAGATTTGCGAAACTCATGCTTTGTACCCCCTAACTTTTTTTTATATATTACGCATTATAATCGAGTTGTGACAATTTTAAGGGGGTGTTTATTATTCATCGTATGTTTATGGGAAAATAGATTGCGGTTTACTGAATCGATTATTGGGTGGGCATTGTATCTTAAAATAACTGTATTGCTCTTAGCATCCGACAGTAATAACAGTTTTCTTTTTTCCTGCGATTGTTAATGTAAAATCAAACGTTCCAATTCTCCAAAAAATATCTGCGGTCAATTGCAATGAAAGCTGGGAAGGAAATTTGATTTTTGGAGTTGAAGAAGAATTTGTGTTCGTTATGAAAATTATATTAGAGGTCACTTGTACTATTTGTCATTTGCGCCGGGATTTTATATTTTTATGCATTTGAAAAGCAGCGGAGATTATTTTCGTAAATATTGCAATGAAATCTGTATTTTGTGTTTTGATGCGATTTTAGATGATTCTCTTCTCGCCAGTCTTGATTTTCCCTGTCTCTCTCCGTCCCAGCATCCCTCTTCTCAAGTCTCCTTCTAGATTGGCTATGAGATACCCCTGGTACCTACCTCAAAAATAGAAATCGAATAACGAAAATGTATTCTTCTATTGATGTTGCATAAATTAACGAAATTAACATAAATTCACCAAAACACTTGAGGTATGTACCAAGGGTATTTTTGCCTTAAAATAAGGCAGCCGGGTACACTACCTCGGTCGCTTTGTGGCTGTTGACATAAATTGCTGGACACCAACAAACTCAAAATAAAATGATTTTGAGTTGATCAAATGTTGATCAAATGTTTTTCTCGAAACGAAGCAAAGCTAAACGTTGGACAACACTGGAAAAATTTTGTTTGGCATTTTTTCTGAAACGAGACGAATCTTATTTGGCTAACTTTTGGATATATTAAAATTTGAAGCTCTTCAGTAAATATAAAGACTACTTTTTAATAACTTTAGTTACAGAATTTAGTTACTACGCTGACAGAAACGTATCTCTTGATGACCTGTTTCATCATATTTTTAAACAAATTAAATGTTTATTAATATCGACAGGAGCATTCGTCCTGTAAGATAATAGAATCAGTAGATTACCAAAAATTTAAAAACAAATACCGTATTCTGGGAATAAGGGAACTTATAATTTTTATTGATGTGAACAGGGGAGCATCCTATACTTTTAAGAGGAACATTGAAAGAATTTTTTGAGTTCTTTAAAGAAACTTTAAAAGAAACCAAAAAGAACTCTGTTAAAATTTATCAAGGAATTACGGAAAACAGATCCCTTGGGAGGGCCATTTCCACTCACTAAATCTTTTGACTTTTTATTTCAGGAGATAGCACAAACAAACAAACAAAATTCCAATTTGTATTAAATCAAATGATTGGGAAGAAGCAGAAGGGGGGAGGGGGAGGAGGAGGAGAACAAGAAGAACAAGAACAAGAATAAGAACATGAAGAACATGAAGAACACGAAGAACATGAAGAACAAGAAGAACAAGAAGAACAAGAAGAACAAGAAGAACAAGAAGAACAAGAAGAACAAGAAGAAAAGAAGAACGAGAAGGACAAGAAGAACAAGAAGAACAAGAAGAACAAGAAGAACAAGAAGAACAAGAAGAACAAGAAGAACATGTATGGAAAGAACCTATATGGAAAGAACCTATATGGAAAGAACCTATATGGAAATAACATATATGGAAAGAGCATATATGAAAGAACATACATGTCATCTTGCATTAGATGGAGTAATTGTTCTGACTTCTACAAAATTTCAATGCTAGTTCTGTAGAATTGGAGAATTAGAAAGCGAGACATTCTACTCGCAATATGCTGGAAAATCAAAAAGAAAATGATTTTCATCTTCCATAGTACCTGTACTGCATAATCTACAGATCCATTAATATAATTCTATCTGTTATGCCTACAAGATTTTTTTTCCAATTGATGGTAACCACAACACATTAACTTGTTCAAGTAGCTTATAGTGACTTGTAGTAAATCCAAGCTCGGGCTTCAGTACTAAAAGTTTTCTATTGTTCTCCATTGTTATGAGAAGCAACAGAATCCACTGAATTCTTATGCATGCTTCTTCTTTATAAGAAACTGCAAATTACTGAAAGTTTCTTTAATAGGCACTTTACGATAAATTAACATTGTTACGATAATTAACACCCGTTTTGAGCAGAATTTATTTTCTTTCGGCTCTGAAGAAAGAGAATCTGAATTTCATTTTTGATGTAACATTTTTTAGCAAACACGACATAACTACAAAACGGAGCAAAACAAGCACTCATACAGCAAGGCGGAAGTTAAACAAGTTTCTTTGCAAATTCTCTTCCAGTACTCAAGTTTCTTAATTTTTTGAGGAGCCGAGTTCTGGATTTCTTGTAATCTAGTTTCTTCCAAAAAAATACGTGTAGTGTAGTTATACATTGTGTATTATGTATTATGCATTTATGTATTGTAAGTTTTTACCATGTTTGAAAATACATTTATATGTATTTAGACCATTGCAGGTTTTTCAACGAGACGTCATTTTTTACAATCGCCGTTGTTATAAAATACACACATCGACACAATATTGAACTATACAACTACTTTGAACTATTACGATCATTGTTGTGCCACAATAAATTTTTATTGACAAAGAATCAACTAGGATGGTTGGTTGAGAAAGTGATACCTAGAACCTGTACCTAAATTGTATCTTTTCATAACAAGTGCACATAACGGATCGACGGATTCATGAACTTTTGAAATAGCTAAATGAAATTTTTAACTTTGTTTACTTCCTCTATATGATTTCAAATGAGGTTCTTTGGAATTTGAACCATAATTTTCAAAGTGTGGGAAAGATCTCGAAAAATAGCGATTTTATTTGATAAAGAAAGCAAGAACAAAACTCTCAGCTATAAAAACACGTTGACTAGGTGACTTGAAAACCGCATCAGTATTGCTCACGTAAAGATAGGCAGTCCGCATAATTGAAGCGAGAGAAAGGCCTAATCAGTAGAACAGTTGCGAATTGAAACTGAAGCTGTGAAACGTGGGAACATTTTTATCTTTGTAACTCACAGAATGAAGTCAGGTAACTGACCTTTATAGCATATTCAACGGTTAATTCAATTTCGGCTGAGTAAAAGGCGGTCGAGGGTCTGAAGATTAGTTACTTTTGTGATATTTTCCGGTGAACGTTTTCGCCACATATGTTGGAAGAGCATGCTTTTCGAAATAGAGTTTTTCATAAACAGGAAAAGAGTTCTGTTAGTTTTGATTGAAGGAAGAGGAGGGGGAGGATTTTGTGTATTTTGTTCCCGAGCAACATAAAAAATGCAACATTTTAACTATTTAAAAATGCAACGTTTTAACTTCAACAAGTGCCAGTTGCACATTTTACTTTTTTCTTTCTTTCAAAGAACATAATCGTGGATCAGTTTTTTTTAGTGAAGCCAGCATCTTTTCAAAACCCATCAAACAATTTGCACGTTTTTGTGAGAACAACCATCAGAAGAAATACCATTCCCCCAACCTAGACTTGCTCTCTCCACAACATTTATTTTATCCGGAGGGTTTTTTCTTTTCTTTGACAAAATATACTCGAAGTTGAAGCAAGTATACCCTGAACCAGGCTGAAATTTTCCAAGAAATGAGAAAAAAAAGGAACAGCTCAGACTCAGATTTGGAAAGTAAAACATAACATAACAAAGAAGATGCATGGTTTTCTTTTACATAAATGACAACACATAATTAATATCATCTTTGTTTCATGTACATTGTACTGATCAGCAGAACAGTAAATAGTGCAATGGGTTACATTCTTTCTTTTTATAAGAGCACACTTTATAAGGACATCGAGGCTCAAATTGTCTAAAAAATGAGAACAATTTACTAGTCAGGTCATTTAAAAAAACCTAACATTGAATTTAGTATTGTGAAATTATTTTTGGTGATTGTTACTTATTATACGAATTATTTAAACTATGCAAACACGAATGATACTAAACACGAATGCTCCCTATGTGTTGTTGAAGCAAAGTGGGAAAAACTGGTCACGTCGTCAATTGGGCGTAAAATTACAGAAGAATCATCCGAGCAGAAATAAGAAAAATTTAAGAACATTCAGCCTCAAATTCTTAGAAATTTAAAAACATCGAGCCTCAAGCAAAAATTATTTGGTACTTATAAAAAAAAGAATGCACTGCACTTGCCTTTACGCTTATCATACAACAAAACTTTTGAGGGTAAATAAGAACAAAAATAAAAAGCATTTGGGCTGAAATTGAGAAAAATAGTAAAAAGCACCAATCTCAGGCAGGAGCAAACTCTTGTTATAAAAAATTTGAATTTCGCACCTTTTAAATATAATGTTTAGCACCTAAACATAACGTGTTTGTTTTTTATAAATTGTAAGTATTCGGTTTTGTAAAATGATTGTATTCTGACTATATTCTGATGCACTATATAGTGTAGACTGATGCACTATATGTTGTTGTTGCATGTTTCATATATGATTTATTGATTGATTGATTGGCTTCGAGTTTTGAATGCCATCAATCTAAGTTTATGATAAATTTTTGCATGCAGCATGGGCAATTTTTGCAACCAGTTTTTGCAACCTTTTACAGTAGATAAAATTAAACTAAGAACGGTAGGCCTACCTAATTTAATTCTCTCTTATGATAATTTTGTTTAATTTAATTTAATTCAAAACTTTCAGTTGCCCTTCAATAATTTTTTACTTAAAGTCTGGTACCCAGAGTAGGCTAATTTACGAATGAATGGAAAATATTTTTTGAAGACTAGATTATTTAATTATTGTTCGGAATAAAAGCGATAGGCAGGTCAAAATTATTGTTTTGATAGATTTCTCAAGAGCTTCAGTCATTCCAGAAAATTTTTGTGTAACCTGATCCAAAGACCAAATAAAAGAATTAACCTCACTTGAAATTACACTTGACATTATAGCTTTAATAAGAGCTTGTTTTGAGAGATTCACAAAAATAGACCTTTCCTCCTTCATTAAGGGTAAAATGTTTCCTTTTTTTCCTTTTTAACTGTGTTTTAAGGTAGAGCCACATTAACACTTATTGAAGACCTGGGGCCAAAATCTGATCAAGGCTCATTTAATTTAAACTAAAAAATTAAGTACCTGTTCCATATCATGTGGGGAGAACATATCTTGGTCAGTAGCACCCTCTTCACATTTATTCTCAATTCTTATTCTCAAGAATTCTAGGGTGAATCTAGAATTCTAGCCCATATTTGTTGACTAGCATTAGATAAAGGAAATTAAAAAAGGTTAAAATCAGTCCAGGAATAAGGACGAATCGAGATTGAAATTGGGTCTAGCTGTTGTTCTTACAAAAAAGACGTGTACAAAACCTAATGGAGTGAAGTATATGTATGTAAAAAGGTTATTTTTAATGTTCATATTGTGGACGACGAGGAACTAGAACAAGAGGTTTTTGGGTGTATTCCATTTCAGTGCGTACGTACGGGTATTTACTTCACGGATGCCATAGAAATTTGATTACTTCACCAGATGTAAAAAATGTACTACTATTTTTTTAAATTTTTGTACAACTTAAATATTACTATTATTGTTTCTGTATAACTTAATTTTTCAAATTTTCTTATGATTGTTTATGATTGTTAAAATTCAAAAAATTGGGTGACATCATTTGACTAACCTCGTTTTCATTTTATTCAATCAAATAATGGCGCGAATGTGTGTGAAAATTCTTTGGATGTTGTTTTGTGAAAAGATAAACCATAGCATATGGCCTTCGTTACTGCAGCTTTTAGTTTTGTTTTTTGCTGGTAGTCAGCTTTTGGAGAGATTGTTTTCAAAAAGGTAGTAATGCTAATGTTTATATTGCACAAAATTTAATTTTTGCTTAAATTTTAACCATAAATAAAACTAAAAGAAATCGGATATTATTTTGTTTGGACCTAAAAAAGCAAAGCATCAAGAAGACGATTAAATAAAGGGCCAAAAAGTAAACCAGCTAGCTGGAGGAATAGTATTTTACTGCTGTCGGAAACTGTTGAGAATTGGGGGAGCTTATTGTTTTCAGAACAAAAGGTTTAATTATAAGCTTTTAAATCAGAATCATCATTGGTGTTGTTTTTGAACCTTTTTGGGGTGGAGGCTACAAGACCAGTATCCAAATTCCGACGGCACGGTTAATTAACGATAACGACTATTAATTTATTATATATATATATATCTTTCGTCATACGGATATTATCTTTTTTCCCCAGAATATTTTTTGTTCTAAAAATGCTGTTCAAAATAGATAATACAAAAAATAGAACAGAAATTGGCAGGCGGGGCTCACATCATATACAACGCAAAGATAGTCTATATATAATTTAAAATCGTTCTAAATTTAGAATGAAATTTATTTTATCTGGCTTTTATCAATTTTTTACATTGCTTTTTGTGAATCTGTTAAAAGACAAGACAGGTTTCTTTGTTTTGCTTTTACTGTTATTTACATTTGTGGCCTATAACAAGATCTTTTCTTGATATCTTGTAAACCTTAATTGAAACACTAAAAACCATCATAAAAGTTATTAGCTTTTTGCAAAACAATTTATGCCACCCAAAATGTTTTCAATTAGTTGTGTTATTTAAGTACAGTATATAAATATATTTGTGGTGTCTCTGTTTTTGCAAGATGTGTTTACATTCGATTTATCATTTTATTTTTGAAATTTAAAGATGTTTTTGCAATCTTCTGTTTTGCTGAAAATAGAGGAATTAGTTTGTTTATTTGATTTCAATTGATATTTATCTAAAAAAAAGCAGGCAAGTCACAAACCAGCCTGCCTAGGTTCCTGAGAAAGGAACAGTCATTCTTGTATCAACGCCATCTTTTTATTGTTGTTTTATTTGTTGTGGTATGTGGCTATATTGGGGCTGTATTTGTGGTTATTGTTTTAAGAGGAAAAGAAAAAGCCTGGTTTCTATACATACACGTTTTTTTATTAAAAAACCTGGCTAAGGCTCCACTAGTTAAAGTTTCTCAATTTTGGATTATTTTTGACCAATTTTGATTTCAGGGTATTTTCCTGTGCAGTGACACATCTAAATAGACTTTGAGTAAAATATTACCCAACACTGAATAATAATGGTGTGCTGTCACCGCAGGAAAGCAAATGGTTCTTTTTGCCCGTGTTTCCTACCGTTACAACGGGAAATGTTTGCGGACAATGGTTTTGGCATGAACCAAGTTATTGTTGGTACAGTTTTCTGGAAATGAAATTGAATTGAAAGAAAAAGAGACTGAAGATTCGGAGGCTACGAAGAACGTCCTAACAACAACAACAACAACAACAACAACAACAACAACAACAACAACAACAACAACAACAACAACAACAACAACAACAACCGTAATGTAGTTCACGTCAGACTCTCATGAATATCAAAATGTCTAAACCTAGGTTGGCTAAAATATTTTCTCGGGTTACTAGTCGTGATTTTTGGTGATTGATGAAGTCGATATAGAAGCAAGCAAGTTTTCAAATGTCAAAATGTGGACAATGAATGGTTGTTTTTTAATTGACTTGAAAGCTCGAAGGCTATTTTATTTTCCAGTTTTTGCCATGTAAACATGATCGTAGACGACTAATTCCTATCCCAAGCTTACCCTTCCGACATCGTTTTGCACACAATTTGATATTTTTAGTCTCACATTTTCCAGCCATAGCCCTGCAAACGGGGAAAGTTTTTGGGTCCCCCTGTACAATGTTATTTTTTCCTAGAAACTAGCAATGGGATCGTTTTAGAACTAAAACAAATTATTCACCAAGACTCAGATTTTAATAAGCCGCTATATGTATCAAGGTTTCAATCTGATTTTATGAAATTAAATTTATTACTTCTGTTTTCAAAGAAACTTGTAGCATCTACATGGATGCAGGGAAATTTTTTCCTCATGTGCTTCTTTCAGTTTGGATCTTTCAATGAAATTATTATTTGTTTGTTTGTTTGTTTGTTTGTTTGAAACTTCATAAACGCTAAGAAACTTTAGTGCAGAAATTTTGGAAATTTTTTTTTCAGTACTGACATCCAGCTAGACTTGAAATATAAAATAAAAAAATGTCACTGTGGAGGAAAATACCCTGAGGAGGAGAGATCTCAGGAAAATAAAAACTTCATGAGGTTTCTCCTCCGCAAGGTATTTTCCCCCGCAGTGACATATTTTTTACTGATTGACGAAACAAAATAGACTTGTAGCAAGTCTAACACCCAGCCGGAATTTCGTAAAAAATAATAGAATAATTACTGTACTGTGCACTCTTTTCTTTTTATAAAGAACATACTTTATATGAACATCGAGACTCAAATTGGCAAAAAAATGAGAACACCACATTAAGAAAATGCTCAATTTTAGATACAAGATTTTCAAAAAATTCGGTGAAATCAAAGTAAAATAAAATAAAATCACAGAAGAAATATTTGTCCTTAAATGAGAAAAATTTAAGAACATTACGATCCTCAAATTCTTAGAATTTTAAGAGGCTTGGCAAAAATTATTTTGTTCTTATACCATAAAAATTTTGTAGCTAGAAATTTTCTTATTTTGTTAATTAGTTTTCATTCTAGTTATATGTATAACGATGACTCCTTAATTGGGTCCTTAATTGTGCATAAAGTGCACTGCGGCTTAGGGCTGTTCGAGACAATTCGCTTTTCCTAGAAATATATTGAATGTCATTAAAATGTCTGAATGTTTGACGAGACCTCTCTGAAATGCTTTTATTATTTTGAAGTGCATTCAGTTTTACATAAATATTCTTTATTTTAGCTTTGACCGTCAATTTACTTCAGTTATAGCCGTCAACTTATTTCCAAAGTTATAACAGTTTCGGTCTTAAGAAAAAAAAGGTAGTGTTGACCAATTAATCATTGTTATGATTTTGTTTTGTCAGAAATCCAGAGATTAAAATCAAAGATCAGGGAGAAAATGATATTCACTGTTAAATATGATGTGCAATCTTACACTGTTTTTAGCTATGCTGAATGTGAGATGTTGCGATTTTTTCAAGGCTTTATTTCCTGTTTGGGTAACACATGGTTTTTGTAACTTAAAAACAATTTTGTTTTTCAAATTTCTTGCTTTCACGACATGAATGTTTTTTTTTCAGATGACACGAAGTTGATAATTTTACATATTTCTCAGAATGTTGGCCTGAAATGGGTTAATTTACCTGGTTGCTCTAAAAAATGTTCATGTGTTTGAAAAAATCGGTAAAAGTCAATTGGAGGCTGTTTAACGAGAATAAATTAGTTTAAAAAAACGAAACATAGCGATGTTAAATTAATAGACCATTCAGAAAATGATGGCGGCAAGAGACTTTCCCCCAAGATTCCTTGCGTTCAATGATCAAACGCCTATAGAACTGTTATTTATTCATAAATCGAGCGCAATGAATCATGGGAAAAAGCTCCTCCCCGTCATCTTTATCGGAATAATCTTTTGTTGAGCGAAGTTTCGATGCCCTCCTACCACCATTTTCCATTTTCCATTTTCCATTTTCCATCCGATTTCCTAGCTAATCTGATTGAAAGCAAATTGATGGTATAAATAGAATGATTGAAACAATCGTGATAAAAAGTTCGCGTCTTGTGAGACAGTTGGGCCTTCGCTGTGTGGCTTTTTATGCTCGCGAGTCCTCTCCGTAGGCGTATATACAGCCTCCCAGCGAAGGCGCAACTGTTTCATAAGATAGGACACAGTAAAGAGCACGTTTGTATGAACAACGTGACTCCTCTTTTAGAATCCATGTTTTTTCAAAGATTTACTGTTGTTGATATCGAAAATCTGTCCTCTGTTTCTGTGCCCATTACGCGCATTTCTTTGTTCTAAGAAAAATAGAAAACATTTCATCAGTACTGAAAGTTTCCTAATTTTTCACAAATTTAGTATTGAATGAGCAGTAAGATAAAAAGGTAAAAATGATAACAGAAATAGGCTTTCATGTTTTAAACTCTGAAAAACCTCCTGTGGCAGTTTCACGTAACTTTGATTAGCATTTCAGGTAAAAATAAAGTCACTTTTCTTTCACTTTATATGAATGCGAAATTACGAAGAGAACTGAAATTCAAAAAGTTTCTTGATATATTATGGCTGAGCAATAAACGTTTATTGATTGTTTAACAGATCCAGTACTGGATTTCCAACAATGAAAAATGTGTATATTTTTCTTTGTTGCTTGAATATGATACAAAGAATCAATAATTATATTCAGTCTTTGCTTGTTTTTGTGAATTTAATTAAATTGTTTGATTTGAACTTTTCATGAGTTCTGTTTTCCTACTGGTGTTTGTAATTCTATTTAACAATTATAAATGACCATTTTATTTTGGTTTTACCATGCTGGTTTACTGGTGGTAAAAAGACCCCCAAAGAATATGCGTCGTTTACCCGTGTACAGGTTTGTTTTTTTCTATAAGAAACCTGGTTAAGGCTGCACTATTAAAATTTTCTTAATTTTGGACCATTTTGGACCATAATTCACCAGTAAAAATTTCTTACTGTTTCTTACTAAAAGTTTTTTAATTGTATATAAAAAATCAGTTTAAGAATTATGTAATCTTCACTAAAAATTCCAAAAGTTTCTTAGCAGTTTTTCATTCACTAGTAAGAGTTTTTTAAATGTTCGTGGGTTTCACCAGTGAGTTTCTCGTTTTTCTGTAATTGTTGATTGTTTTTGGATTGTTTTTGGATTGTTTTTGGATTGTTTTTGCTGATTGTAGCTTCCTATTACCAAAGTTTTGAAAACTGTTTTTATTCATAAGTGATTATGCGTTAGCTTGCGTGCAGACTTTTTATTCTTGCTGTTGAATATCTATAAAATTTCAATAATGTATCTATTTTGAGTTTATGACATCACACCTACTCGATTAAAAAGAGAATTGGTTTGCTGCGAGGCATACTCCTTCTCAGCAATAGCGAATAAGTCTTTTCAATCGATAAATCTTTGACATTTGTTATTGACATTTCAATTAACTCTTTCTATGTAATTGTTTTATCAATGTTGTTGTTTAATTTCGTATTCTGCTTCTCTTCTGTTTTGTAAAAATGATTTAATATTGTTTAAATGTCAATTCTTTTTTATTCTTATAAAATAGTGTGATCGCTTCAGAATGAAACACTGCCCAACATTTGATGATGCGATTACTAGCAAGCACAGGAGAAGATTCATCTTCACTACGCTACAGGAAAAATTAGAAGTGACGTCAGCGAAGAAGAGAACGCAGGGAAACAAGGATTCGTGCAACAAGTCTAGGCAAAAATTACAAAATAATCTTGATGACAAGTAAAGGTAGGCTACTTTCAAATTGTTTATGGATGTTCTAAAAATAAAGTTTCTGGTCAAATTTTCCAAGATATGTTCTTGTTTTAGATTTTGATAAAACTGTTACTGATTTCTAGAAGAATAGACAATTTTTCTAATGGCATTTCAGATAGTATACATATACGATGGTACACAAATGACAACAAAAATATCTTCGAAATGCTCTGAATTGTTTTGATTGAGAATGGTTGCTTTAGGCACGGGATTTAGGAAAAAGTAAAGTTTTCATTTATTCCCACTGCGATTTCTCTCATTCCACTTGTCTTGTCCTATATTCCGTGTTTTTTTGTCCTCAAAACACGGAATGTAAGACAGGTAGAGCAAGGAGAAATGACAAAGTAGTAAAATTGATCTGTACTTTTCCTGAAGCCCGTACTTTAAGTTAATATATTGCTGATTACATACTTTAGACAAAAAAGATTAAGCACCTCGAAGGTTTTGTTCAAAGAATAATTTTGTTTTTAACAACATGATGTTTTGATAATTGAGTATTCACAAAGCAATTGGGTCCTAAATCATTGCTACACCCTGCGATAAATGGAAACCAATTTTTTGTTGTGACGCTCGATTTTTAGCAGGCAGGTAACTGAATTTCTCCCCTGGTTACTGTTGAAGGCAGTTATTCCTACATGGATTCACTAAAACCTGGTTTCCATACAGTCTCAGAGTGTCCGCAGAGTGTCGCAGGAATAGTTCTTTGTTGCGATACTCTGCGACACTCAGGTGAGGATGGCCTAGTTGGTTAAGGCACCTGACTCACGATCGTAAGTTTGCGGGTTCGAATCCCACCATACTTCCTGTGAAAGTGCGAGGAGAGCTGCCAACTCTCTGTAATTCCAGGCAAAATGGCAAAAAGGAATCATGAGGTGTGGCCACATCGAGAGGAAGGACCGGGGTCTCCCTGCTTAGTTTAGCTTTGTTCTATACAGGGGTCCTACTGCGCCTTGTGCAGAAATCCATACCTTGTGAGAATACCAAGCATGTTTGCCTGAAACTGAAACTGATGCGACGATATAGAAACAAGACTTAAAAGCAATTAGAAGGTAAATTTTCCGGAGAACAATTTGCTTTGCAAGAAGAGCAATAAACAGCCCTCCTCAAGCATTTGATGGGAGCCTGACGAGAAGCAAGAGCTATATCTCTTGTCAAACAGCCACGCTTGATCAACTTTGATCGTGTTGGTGCATTGCATTCTATTTTTACAATTTTCCTGTCACTTTTCCTGTCTTTTCCTCGCAAGTGTGTGCAGGTGACTCTTTGAAGCCAATACATAATTTTATATTACATTCTAAAAAGGGCTCAGTTGCCTAATCCCATTTGATAGCTAAAATTGAGTTACTTCATGCAAACTTACTACCTACTGTAATTCTTCTTTTTATGGATTTCATAAACATCACAGAATTTTATCAAAAATAACACGTAGAGCTTGCCTACGCCCATATCACTGGTTTTGGCTTCGAGAATTGAAACAGTGGTTATTTTAAAATTGCAACAATACATTTATTGAATGCTGACTTTATAAGCGATAAGCCTTAAATTTGAGAGCAGCTGGTATAGATAAGAGACTTAAGTAAACCGAATTAACTGAACAAAACATTGACGAGTGGCTTGATGTAATGCGTGCATTTCTTCAAGTTTTAAATTTTTAATTAATGCTAAAATGAGATTTATTGTGCGTCGAGAATCATCCATTTTCAGTCGAATGTTTCTAATTTAACAGGACTCTCTTCATTTGCTAAGAGATCGTTTTATGCATGCAATATATAGTAGTCTTTGTAGGATATATGTTAAAATTTCTCTCTTTGGATGTTTGTTAAAATTTATCTCGACGATACAATTTCAAAGCACAATTCGATTTAATTTTATCAGACGTAAATGTTTTAGAATTTTAAAATGAAACTTTGCAATTGTGAAACTGAATCATTTTTTAACGGTCCATTTAGCATTCATTTTGCTGGGCTGCTTTCGAAAATGAGTTTATGTAGAATTATTCCATTTACACCGAATTGTTTGTAAATATGCTCATAGAAAGTTTATGAATCAAGAAGACATCCATGTTTATTCTAGTTTTATTGACATTTAATCATCAGCTTTTATCTACAAAACAAATTTGGTCTTTTGTCTTTTCAATTCTGGCCTAAACATTCTTTAGCTTATCAAAACAATTATTTTTGAAAGTTTAACGGTTTTAAATTCGATAAGCAGATTGATAGGATTGCGTGCAGCATATAATACCAATAATCAAGATTGTATCTTTTCGCCTTTCGCGGCTGACTATCAAATATGTCAAGTTTTGATTGATTTTGAGTCTTGAAATGCTTTTATCAATAGTTACCTGCTTCATTCATCAAAGTTATCTGAGTTTCAAAGTTATCTTTCCTCCTTCTACACATAGATAATGATGGGAATTAACGGTTTTATCACTTGCATAACATTACATTAAGATGTGTACATAAAGATGTGTACATAAATATGCTGTACAACAAAAATACAGCATATAACAAAAATGTAAACTATTATTAAAATAAACGAGTAGTCATACGCTTAGCTGATGTAACTAACGTTTTGAATGTATTGTCTGCATAGTCTGCAGGAGCAAGTAAATATTTGTGTTCTTTGTTGTTAACATTAGTCCAATAACAGTCACTTTAACATACAGTAGTAATTCAAGAACTGATTCAAGCAAAAAACATATGGGTTCTTTGTGGTAGTAACATTAGTCCAATAATAGTCAATTTAACAAACAGTAGTAATTCAAGAACTTATTCGAGCAAAAAACAGGGGGGTTCTTTATGGCAGCAACAGTAGTCTTATGATAGTCGCTTTAACACTTGATAGTGATTCATGAACGTATGTTAGCGATACGGGCTAGTGTGGTAGTCTCATGAAAGACACCTTAGTTAATTTAAGAACGAATTTTGGTAATACAAATGGGTTCTTTATGGTTGTAACATTAGTCGAATAATAGTCATTTTAACATACAGTAGTAATTCAAGAACTGATTCAAGCAGAAAACGTATGGGTTCATTATGGCAATAACAGTAGCCTTATGATAGTTGCCTTAACATATGGTAGTGATTCATGAACGTATGTTAGCGATACATATAATGGTAATCTTATGATAGACACCATGATATTTTGTGGTGATTGATCAACCTTTGTTAGCAATAATACGTATCTGTTTTTGGGGTAGTAACAGTAATATTTTAGCCATTTGAATGATACTTTAAGATATAGTAGTAATTCAAGAAGTTATTATGGCAATTTCTATAGGTTCTTTGTAATTATGGCAGTAACAGTAACCATATTATGGACACTTAAGTAAATGGTAGCTGTCCTACTACACACATATGCTTTTTAATGATACTGAGGATCATAAAGATAAGATCTAAATTTAGATATATGTTTAACGTCCAAATCTCGATCTCAGTCATATGTTCTAAATTTCACGTATCTGTCAAGAGGCTTCTGAAGGCTACTTTAAGCGTATAAGCCGTAAAACACACATGACAAAATGTAACTTTGTTCCTAAGTAAGGTGCTAATGCTCTTGAGTTAACGAGCCGAAGGATTTTGTGATATGTTTCTTGTCAAGGTAATGAGATAATGTTGAGGCGAAGCTGACTTAAGAATGGCCCAGATGTTCCCGAAATTGGATTTGTTTTTATCTCAATGTTATCTTTGATTGAAATGATAAAGGTTTATCGAAATGTCTTGGGCAGAGGAATGAAAAGATTTTATGAGTGGTAGAAACATCTGTGTCCGTGTCAAGAAAGTCCATTCCGTTTCATTAATCATTCAAAAATAAAAAATATGTGACTGCGGAGAAAAATACCCTGTGGAGGAGAAACTTCAGGGGTATTTTCCTCCGCAGTGACAAATTTGGAGCAAGTCTATATCATAACTGTCAGTGCGTATTGAAATATAATTCATATGCAATTTTACGATCAATCATTTTACTCTATGGAATGTTAGAGCAAAAGGCATAATGCTTTACGAACTATTCAAGCAAAAGGTTAAAGCAGAAAGAAGTATTTTGCTATGAAAAATGCCGTTAGAGCAAGTCTCCCCAGATCACTATTTACCTTGTTGGGATTGAATTTATTGTCTATTTGCCTTGTTTCATTTCAAACTTTCATTTCAATCTTTTTAGGAGGGTAACCCTTAACCTACTCGTAGCCTGAAAACGCACGAGAGCTTTGAGTCTGCACGCAGGCTAGGTAACCCTTCAATCAGTGATTTGGTCTCAAGGGCCCACATTTAATTCATACGATAATTTATTACGTGGTGAGAATTTTGGCGGTTCAGATTATTGGCGCCAAAAAGACTAAATGAAAACGTTTTTAATATGAAACAAATGAATAAATTATTACTATAAAAACTAATTAAAACAAAACATAATTTACAATATCAAAAGACTCTAATTACATATATAAAAACGTTCAAAAATCAATATATAATATAAGAAAATTAAAAACAATGTAAAATTTCAGAGTTACGATTAACCGAATTGTTGTTTTCTTCTTTTGGTCTCTCCCTGTCTTCGAACGACCCCCCCCCCTCAGTTATGGTCTGGCCTGAGCGTGTTCGGTTTGGTAGCGCCTTGGCAGTTTGCGCAGAGGTACAAGGGAATCAAATTCAAATTATCAAAAAGAACACACTTCGGCAAAACCAAGGTTTTAAGGCAAGGAGAGACAAAAAGTGGAAAACATCAAGGAATTCAATCAAAATAAGGTAAATAGCCTCAATAGTCTAAACAATAAGCTCAATCACTGCAAGGTAAATTGTGTTCTTACACCCTAACCAAAACATTGCTCATTTGCATATTATCAGTTTTTGTGATTGTTTGTTTCAGTTACTGTACTGATTGTATTGTTATGTAAATCATATTTTTACCCAGGATTTCAGGAAGAAAACAAGTTAGTGAATAGCGGGAATAACGAGTTATTACACTACCCATTCTGTGTAAATTCGAAGTTTACACTTATATTTTTAGAATTCTCAATAACATAAAGAAATAATCACATTTGCTCATCTTATCAAACTTGAAACTGATTAAAACGAAACAAAAACGGATCATCTCTTTGCGATACATTAGTTCAAAAGCTGGTCTTCTGTTACGTCATCACTTAAAACAGGTTAACTGCAAAGTAAACACGACTTTCATTAATGAAAAGAAGCCTTCGACGAATTTTGATGAGCTTTTGGTTTTTAATACGGGGCGCAGAATAAACCTTGGATTATTTAATGCCATGGAATTTCGATCTTGTATTTATGGATTTGCAAAATCCCGCCCCACTTCCCGCGGTGCGATAGGACCGATAGTTCTTGCCGCGGAAGCTTTGAATTGTAGTTGTTCTTCTGTTTTTATAAGTTATTATATTTTATAATTTTTAAAACTGCTTGTTTTTGTCGGATACACCCGTCATTATCGTTGTGAACATCCAGGGCACTTTCAGAAAGTGTTCTTAAACACACGATGCGCAGAAGGTCATTTGCCAGCATTATGTAACTTTAAATTATTCTCTGATAGCAAAATAAGCGCATGCGTCAGTAAGCACCAAATTGCGATTGGTTTCTAACAAACCAGAAAACAATAAGAGAATGCAATGTATTAATATCTTATTTTATAGCTTATTAATTTTTTGTCGGAAACTAGTCGCAACGAAAGCATTGAGAATGGTCCTTTTTTCTTTGTTTTTATGTTTTTATCAATAATAAGAAACAACAACAAACAAAGAATACATCTAATTGTACCATATGTCCTGATGAACGAAATGAAGGAAACATTAGCTTCTAAAAATTACTTGTTCCCAACATTACTATACCGTGGATTACCAAATAAGAGAAGTTCACATAGTTCATATACTCCTTCAATCTAGTCCCTTCACTCTTGTCTCTTCACTTAAGTCCCTTCAATCTATCCCCTTCACTATTGTCCCTTCACTATGGCGCCTCTAGTCTCTTCACTATAGTCCCTTCACTCTAGTCCTTTCACTCAAATCCCTTCACTCAAGTCCCTTCAATCTAGTCCCTTCAATCTAGTCCCTTCAATCTAGTCCCTTCATTCTAGTCTCTTCACTCTAGTCCCTTCACTCTAGTCCTTTCACTCTAGTCCCTTCACTTAAGTCCCTTCAATCTAGTCCCTTCACTCTAGTCCTTTCACTCTAGTCCCTTCACTCAAGTCCCTTCACTCAAGTCCCTTCAATCTAGTCCCTTCAATCTAGTCCCTTCACTCTAGTCTCTTCAATCTGGTCCCTTTACTCTAGTCCCTTTACTCTGGTCCCTTCACTCAGGTTCCTTCAATCTAGTCCCTTCAATCTAGTCCCTTCACTCTAGTCTCTTCACTCTAGTCCCTTCACTCTAGTATATCCACTCTAGTCCCTTCACTCTAGTCCCTTTACTCAAGTCCCTTCAATCTGGTCCCTTTACTCTAGTCCCTTTACTCTGGTCCCTTCACTCAGGTTCCTTCATTCTAGTCCCTTCATTCTAGTCTCGTCACTCTAGCTTCTTCACTCTAGTCCCTTCATGGGCGCAAATTAAGGGGGTGGGTTACACCAGTGAGTTTCTTATAAAAAGATATAATGTATATTTGAAAAAGAATACTGCTATCGGCAAGGCAGGTTTTGTCTCGGCAAAGCATTTACTGCATTTCTAAGAAAATATTTTCTCTGGCCCAACCAGCTTGGGTGTTGAACCTTTTAGAACATAGTGTTGTTTGTTGCCCAATTGTCTAGGTATTCGGGCAAACAAGGCAAATTCGGTTTTAATTGTTATCAACAGAGAGCAATTGTTTCTGTTTTTTCATGATTACGATCAGAGTTTAGAAATTATCTTTATAATTGATGTGCGACTAAATTGATTATTTCATGTTTTCACTTGTCGTATCTTATTTGTGAAACACATAACAAGCAATAATTTAATTTTTTGCTAGCATAATGCTTCATTGATATATTATCATGCTTTTATGCTAACAATACATTAAAACAATAGTTTCTGTGTGTTCTGAGACGCATGACACGCTGTCACTTCACCTTCCCACGCTCCTAATACTAGGTAAATTTACAAAAGACTAAGAGAGCCATCGGTTTGGAGGCTGTTTAGTTGTTATTAAAACATTTGGTTAGAAGTAAGGGCGAACTTGAAGTTCTGAGAATCTATTGAAAACAGCTTGGCAAATGGAATAACAAAGTTTAGGAGATTTCTAATAATCGTATTTGGAAGTTGTTCTTATTCTAATTTTTGAAGAACAACGAAAGCCCGAAAGCAGGATGGTTTATAAAAATATAATAATGAGAATTATTTGCTGTTTGGGCCATTATATATAAGGGGTTTAAGAAACGCGAGTTGTGGTTTCTGCAGCAGTTTGTTCTCCCTGATTCTCCTTCTTATTTGTCCCTGTGCCCGTGAACATTGTTGTTGCTGCAAACTTTTACAAACATTTTTCAGCAACATTTTAAATTAAAGTGCTCACAACAAATAGACGAAGTGGCAAATAAAAGATAAGTTGCTGCGGAGACAAATATTCTGCGGAGGAGAAAACGAGTAAAGAAACTTTTTCCTCCGCAAGAACATATTTCTCATTTTACCAGATTTTATTGTAATTTTTTTGCTGGATTAATGAAATAGACTATGAGCAAGTCTACAATTCTGTTGACCAACAAACGTCTAACATTTTTTTCAATAACCTGGTGTTCCATTCAAGGTTAATTCATGGTTTACTATTAAAAATTAATACATCTAAAAAATAATAATAATGGTAATGACAGTTAACAGTGGAAAAAACGATTATGGTTAATATAAATATAGATAGTTTTTATAACAAAATAAAACTGTAGAAAAAGTTAAGAAACTCAAGTACTGAGGTGTTTTAGTAGTTTCTTATGAAGATCAAAAACTTATTTTCTTATTTACAAACGAGGACAAAACATTCCTCACAATATTCTCCAAAGTTCTATGTACCATTTACAAAAGACGCCTAGAAAATACACAATAATATTATCATGAAATAAAGAAATAACGAATTATTATTATATTATTATTATTATTATTATTCCGTTTTATAATACACTAGTTTATATGATATTCATTTTATGTTATTTTGTTAAAATTGTATTCGTTTAGATTAACTATTAGACCATGTATCAGATGATATTGTGCCAAATCATTAAAAAAAAAAAGAAAGATTATTAAATGAAACACAACAAAAAACTTCTGCAAATGAATGATAAGAAAATTCAGGCTTACTTTTTTCCAAAAATAAATGTTTTAAATTATGAATTTGTTTTCTTTTTAACCTTAAAAACATATTTCTATGGCAACAAACCCAGACACTAATAGAGTCAAAACAAAATTACTGTAACTTAATAAAGTTCAACAGAAGAGGAAGCAGGTGCCAAACTTTTAGTAAAATTGGCCATTGGAAGAGATATGTTCATTGACCCTAAATTTGATATATATTTAATTTTTGCCATGAGATGTATTTTATAAAATTCTGACTACGGGAAGTGTCACTTTGAATAGCCCAAATGAAACAGGAAAATGCAAAAACTAAGAAACCCAACAGAATTTTCAAATCTCATTTTAACGTCTTCAAATTATGAGGGAAGATTACCAATTAAGAAGATTTTTTGTACTTAACCGTAAGATATGTAGACTTGATCCAAGTCTATCTCGTTTCGTTAATCGATAAAAGTAACATATGCTTCTGCGAAGGAAAATACCCTTCGGAGGAGAAGACCTCAGGAAAATGTGACGTAGAAATTAGCAATAGATCACTTGATTGTTTTATTTCAGGGCCTTGTAATGTGCAATGGTTTCTCTGATGCTGTTTTCTAAACAGCAATTTCTCACACGAAATATTTACAGCAAATACTGTAAATAGACATTGATAATAAGCCACAAAGCATAGTGTTAACAAAATATTATTCCTAAGTTGATATACAATCAGAAATATTTAGTATCTCGTTAGGATTTGCGGTTTTGTGATGCCACGAAAGAAGGGCCAACCACAATAGGAGGATGTAGAGATGCTTTAAGCTTTTTTATTAATATCACTGCTTAACGCTGTAACATAACTGCGTTAATTATTACATTGCGTATACCAAGGTCTTACGAATGAGTTCTGTGTTGGGTGGTCAAACATTGGACTTTTTCATCTGGAAAGCCAAGTCATAAGAAACTAATACTGATATCGTTGAAAAGCTAAATAATTATGTTATATTACTTTAATGCCTTGCAAAGAAAGATGCGTTTTTTTATTATCAAAGTTTATTAAGTTTGGAGAATTTTGAACCAAATTTCACGAGTAAACGTTTCTTAAAAGTTTCTTAAGTGTATTTGAAAAAATTCTGTTTATTACCATGAGTTCTTTTTCTTGAACAAAAACACTAACAAAAACTGGGTGTATATAGTACAGAATAAAAAGTTATATACACAATTTTCCGGAATTAATCCTCTGACATCATGTCCATTCCATTAATATCATTAAGCCACTTCTTGATAACTTGTCCTGCCTATTATAACTTAATAGAAGCCACTCATTAAGCCACTTCTTGATAACTTGTCCTGCCTATGATAACTTAAGAACTACACTTCTAGCTTTTACTAACGTCGACTGTTTACCTGCAAGCTTACAGTTTTCTAAAATCATGAGTAGCACTGACCTAAATACCATACATGCCCTAACCAAATTCATCATTGATGCAAACAGTTTCAAACGAGCTTCCTCTGCGGACAAATAACTGGATGTTCCAACACCATAGAAGTATTTTAATTATTGTTCGTTCTTTCTTCTCATTATATTTTGTTGCCTGCTAAATAGTTCGTTAGTTAGTTCAGTTATATACTTGGTAATGTTTTAATATTTTGCTGCCATGCCTTGTAAAATAGGTAGTGCATTTTAGCATTTATGATGATGATGATGATGATGATGATGATGATGTTGTATCTTTTGGTCAGCTCAACATTTCCTTGGACACGTCCCCCTATCCGAGTTAGATGGTACTGCCCCCACCCCCTGAGATGGTTTAATCTCTCACAGCATTCATATAAACTTTACTTGTTAGCATTTTGTGGTGTTTTCTTTCTCTTTATTTTGCATGTGATGAGTTAAGTTGATCTAGCACTGAGGCAAAATGGTTTGTTTATTGGTTTTAATGGTTATTAGACTTGGGCCTGAGTAGCATTCTAATTTGTTAGTGTAATTTGCACTAGAAATTGAAACCGGTACATCTCAACATATATGAAAGAATTAAAAATCTTGAAAACCTTACAGCAGATCTTCAAAGCTTATTCATGGGATTACAAAAGAAAGGAATTCCCATTAATGATGAAGAAGGACTTTATACTCATATTTCAACTCAAGACAAGCGGATTCTGGACCTCAGAGCAGAAATTGAAAAGATTTGCAGTGCAAGGAAAGAGAAGGATAATGATTATGCAACATTGATGATGAAATACTTGGCAAGTCAAAAAGAGATTTCTGATTTGCAGGATGACTTAAGAAGAAGTGACAACCATTTATATGCAACTATACCAGCACCGTCCCAAGTTGATGCTCAGCTGCTAAAAGAGAAAGTAGGTGTGTTGCAAAAAGAGAGAGATGATTTGAACAAGGAGCAGGAAATTATCAAAAAACAAATTGAAGAACTCAAGGGTGTGAATCTTGGATTTATCAATCAAGAAAGTGCAACTTCTAATGAAGCTCTTTTACTGAGAAAAGATCATTCAGATTTGAGAAATCAATGTGAAAGGTTGAAATTAGAGTTTCAAGAGAATAAGGAAAAAAATGAGGAGCTTCAGTCTGTAATTAGTAAGTATGATTCTGGTTCTGGGATATCAGATATTATTCAAGATTATCAAGTCTTAAAGAAAGATAAAGTAGTACTTGAAGAAAAAATTTATGAACTAAAAGCGCAGTTAGACAAAAACAACGTATTCCAAAAGCAAGCAGAGGAAGAATACAGGACTCTTCGTGAACATTTTGATGTTTTAAAACAAGAAAAGTTAAACTTGTGCAATGAAAATGAGAATCTTGTGGTAAATCTGCATGAATTTAAAAAGCATAAAGAAAAGACATCTGCCCAATTTGCGCAACAACTTGATTTAGCCAAGGTAGGTTTTTAAATCTTGATATGAGTAGTGATAGGAATTATGTAACAATAGTGAAATTGACACACTGGTTTCAAAGCATAATAATATCCCTTGAGAACAAAGCAAAACTCTCTCAACTGGAAAATGAAAAAATCTCCTCTGCAACATTTTTTATTTTCATTTTCCAGTTGAGAGAGTTTGTTTTGTTCTTGAGGGATAATCGCTTTGAAACCAGTGTGTCAATTTCACTATTGTTACGAAATTCTCCTCTATTGTATATCAAGAGGAGATATTTCGTGAAAGAATGGATTCAAGACTGAATTCTTAACATATTTTGATTAATACTCAATCAATCAATTTTATTCATATGATTCATGTTAAATACAAATATATGGGAAAAATCATGCAATCTATACAACTCAGAATATGCTTAACTGGTCTGAGCTTTGAGAGAATAATTGTTTCACGCTTACTTATGCAGCCAAGCAAATTACAATAAACAAAATGCTCTCCATGTTTGGTTCAATTTGATTTGATTTTAAAAATGTAAAATTTCTTTTTTCCGGTCATAAATTGCATTTGTTATGTGCATGACTTGAAGTTTTTGTTTTATGAAATCTGCTTTTGTTACTGAATTGACTTTAATTTAAAAATCCTATGGGGTATATATATATTTTTTAAATTTATTTTTTTCCTAATGTCTGTATTTAAAATATTTTAAATGTTAGTTGATGATTGTGATATTACACTGTTTTTTGGTCACTTTGTAAAGTAAAATTTATAAGATAATGTAGATATTTTTAAAAGTAATTTTATTTTAGGCTGAATCTCAATTTGTCAAAAGCGAATTTGAAAGGTACCGTAATGATTGTGACAAGCGATTGGAATCAAATTTTTATGAATTAAATGCATTACAGAAGGGAACAGGTGATACTGAAATCAGAATTGATGAAATGGAACATGAAATAAGAATGAAGAATATCATGATTGAAAAACTTGTGAAAGACAATTCATCCATTTCTATGAGAAAAGATTCTAGTGCATCTAATCAGGTGACTTTTTTCTTTTTTTAACAATTTTTGCACTGTATTTTTTATTAATTATCTCATTGATGTTTTATTTTATTTACTAAACTAATGAAGAATAAATTTGGTAAGACAGTTTTCCTTTTAATTCACAATTGTTGTTTCTTTGTACTTGTCAAGTCATTTTCCTTTCTGTCTAATAATGTAAATAAACTAATGGTCTCCATTTTAGAGCAGCTTCTCCTTCCAAAATGCAGTAGGGTAGTAACACACAGTTACAAGGTGTTTTTTGTAAATTAAACAAAAAATATCTACTTTTTGCATTTTACTCAACTGTCTGGATATGTTTCTCATCATAATGTTTATTTCTGCCATGTTTTTTGAGAATTAAGAGCATTTCCATAATATACGGAGTGACCAAAAAAAAACTTTCAGACGTTTGAAAAATCACCAAAATTCGAGTGTGTTACCAATCAGGCTCATTTTTAAGTTTCCAAATTAATTGTTACAATGTCAAAAATTTCACAGGCACATTAAAAACAATCAAATTTTTCTGGCTTGAAAGCGACCTGGTTTTGATGCATAGTATGAAAGTTGTTATGATAAATAAATAAATAACGTTTTGCAAGTTGCCATCATTTCATATTGTTAGAAATGTTATAAATAAGATGCAAAAATGTGATTTGTTTACTTAATCTTCCTCATCATCACCGCTAAATTGTTCATTAATTGTCTTTTTGGCGCCAATAATCTGAACCGCCAAAATTCTCATACCCTGGGTACCAGACTTGTTTTTCTACATATACAAACAACGTCTTTCATTTAATTTAGCTTGAAAATGATTTTAGGGTGACATCGAAACGTCACTCATTATTATTGTTAATATTTATAATTAAATGCTACAAACATAATATTCTTATTCGAACAATATAATTTGCTGCATTTAACGTTTTAAACATTTTTTTTTAAATTTAAATTACAAAGGTTTTGAAAAGAAAGTATAGATCAAAATTAGGTTTTTTAAGTCGAAATTTACTTCATCATTCGCCAACATTACCAAATTGACGACAGCTTTTAAAATTAATTTGGTCCTTCTCAGGTTAGCAAAAAATTGTTTTTGAAATTCGTATAAAATTAATGTTGGTGATTTTTCAAACTTCAGAACTTTTTTTGGGTCACCAGGTATATTACAGTGGAAGCTCCACACAATAGACACCTATGTGACTAGTGTAGCTATCGGTTGTAGTAGTTGAGGTATCTGTTGTCTGGAGGTGTCAAATATGAGCCAGTAACATTTTGGGACAAAAACGTTTTCCGTTGTTTTGAGGTTCATGTTGTTGAGAAGTGTCCCTCAATTGAGGTTTCAATGTATATGCTTATTTCTCATATGTGCTCCACGTCTTCTGCATGGAGAACTATCATACTTCCTAGAATGATTTTTTTTTTAAATTTTGCCTGTCATCAATCTTTCCAACCAATTATGTTTCCCATTTAAATTTTAAAATTTACAGTTAATATTTTACTTTTGCAGGAATTGTCATCTTTGTTTGAGCAGACTATCAATGTTGCTGTTCAAAAAGTGAGCTCTAATTGATGCCTGATTTATATTTCTCCGTTTATTGTATACTTGCATTACATTCGACCAAATCATTTACACTGAACTTTTGTTGGTTCTTTTGAAAACGGTTCGTTTTCTGAATTTTCGTAAGAAGTTAGTCGTTGGAAAGATTGTGTTTATATCTCAACTGATCCTTGAGATCAATCAAGAGGCATGACATCATAGAGTTATGCTTGACATCATCCACGACCTTGTTCTCGCTTAGAAATATCGAGAAAAATGGACGATCCTCTGGTTTTAGTCCGGACCCAAATTGAAAAAAAAACAGGTATAAAAATGTACCTCGCTCATGTCAGAACTTCTTTGAAATTTCAAACACACTGAGAAGAAGTCTTTTGAGACAT
Source organism: Phacellophora camtschatica (assembly GCA_036873815.1). Lineage (NCBI taxonomy): Eukaryota > Metazoa > Cnidaria > Scyphozoa > Semaeostomeae > Ulmaridae > Phacellophora > Phacellophora camtschatica. The sequence goes on from JAYJMH010017438.1 coordinate 43,127, forward strand.
CCTTTATATAAATCATGGCAAAATATTTATTTGAACTTTTTTATGTGATTTTTTGGTTTTTTAAAGGTCGAAATTAATGAGAAAATGGTGTTTGGAGTTGTGATTGTTTCAAAACCCTCGAGAGTCATAGTAAGTGAAGTGATCGAGAAACAAAAGGACTTGGTCAGGTATTTTTTAAGCAACTTTTTTCATTTGTTATTGGATGTTATCAGAAAATAATTTTGTTTTAGCTATCACAATAAATTGTAAGTACATCACAGGGAAGTTTTGCTTTCATGTTTCTGTGAAACGAGTCACTGATTTTCATTTTTCAAGCAACGTTTCTATTTGTTATTGGATGTTATCTGAAAATAATTTTGTTTTAGCTATCACAATAAATTGTAAGCACATCACAGGGAAGTTCTGCTTGCAAGTTTTTGTAAAACGAGTCACTGATTAACCATGAAATAGCAGCCACTGGGGCAAGGGGTTAGCCACACACTCTAACACAACTAAATTCATTAAACAAAATTGAATTAGCCCACGAAGCAAGATGGTTGAACTTGAATGTGTGAGATCCTTTAAGTTCAACTGTAAATAGCCCTTTTTGGAAATAAAATCTTCTATTGAGACTATTTTTGTATTTCTAATGGGAATGGTTATTCTTGCCTCCTTCTACCTATACCAAAGGATCCAAAAGACATCGATGTTAAAATGTTTTTGGTACTCATGGGAATTTCATGAATTTTGAAAATGGGGTTATTGCTGTAACAATAGAACGGGGAACGAATTTCATTTCTGAAAAGGTCTATTGCTTCATTTTTCTGTTGCTTGAATTGTTTGCCCTGCAAAATGTGTTCATGCTCTTGTCTGATGCTGCAGGCCTTTTTACCAAAATGTGATCAGAATTCAACTTTTAAAATGTTAAAAATACGCAAAAACAGTCTTCGAGCTCTTGAAGTCTAATATTTTTGGATTAGAGTAAAGTATTCTATACACATCTACATCAAATACTAGACAGGACCCAGATGGCATTACGTCTAGGGGTTTCCACACCCAAACAAAAGAAAACGTTAAAAGCAGTCTTCCGGTTGATGGGTATTGTGCTCATTCAGTCTAGTAATGATCTTAAAATTAACTTGTTTTAGTAATCATACGATTTGTGAAAATTTGGAGAGTTCTAGGACTAAACTACTTTGGATTCTGCGAGTACAAGATTGGAAAATGAACCCTAAAAGGAGTTCAAAACGAGATTTAGAAAAAATAATAATTTCGTTTGTAAACCCTACATTCCATTTTTGCGATGTCAAAGGTTCTTCATAGATTAGGCCTTCTCGCTGTCGCTATAACTAACCCAATTTTCTCTTCTTCTCTGAGTCTTCAGCTTGTTTTTTCAAGACGAAGAAAAATAATCAACTTCATGTTGTGTTGATTTGTGGGCACAACGTTCTGCTTGGTATCCCATCTGAAAAACATCACTAAACAACCTCCATTTTCAATAAAACGGTGACATATTTGGGATGTTCTGCATTTTGTTGTAAAACGATTTTCAACAAATGGATGGGTTACAGATTATACGCCATTAGCAACATTTCAAACAGAGGCGAATTTTGTAACAATCGCGAAATTGACACACTAGTTTCGAAGCGATTATCCCTCGAGAACAAAGCAAAACTCTCTCAACTGGAAATCGAAAACAATCAATGTTACAGAGGAGATGTTTTCAATTTGCAGTTGAGAGAATTTGCTTTGCTCTCAAGGGATAATTGCTTTGAAACTAGTGTGTCAATTTCACAATTGTTACAAAATTCACCTCTGTTACCACTTTACAAATTTGTTTCTACACAACTTGTAGATTTCTTTGTCACCTTTTAGATGCGGTGATTACATTCTTTCAATCAATGGATTCAACGTGCAGAATGCCTCAATGGAAGATGTTCACACTTTAAGTAAATCTGACCACTTAAATTTGGTACGTACCTTGTGTGCAGGGGCGTTGCGAGCATGTTTAGATCGTGGATGATTTAAAGAAATATTTCCGGAATTTTTCAATTTCCATTTCAAATTAATTTAATGCTTCTGTGTGTGTTTAATGTTTATATTTCCTTTATTTACTCGTATCACTTTATTTGTAAACCTATATTTACAATATCAAAGGTTTTTTGTATTAGGCCTTCTCGCTGTCGCTATAATTATTAATCGTAAATTTCACGTTCAGATTTGAAAAGTACGCACTCTCGCATTTCTCCAATAATAGCGATCTCCTGATTTTGTGAAACAAACATTTTAATCAAGTGAACACCTAGTTTTTCTTTTGTAGATTATCTCGCGTCCTCGTGTTCATCAACAAGAAATTAACATTAAAAAACTGGAACCAGGTAATTACAATTTATGCTTATAAAATACATTTTGACAGGTTTAAGCCTTTTTTCTAGAAACAGAATCATGTCAAACGACACTGTCTGTTTACTAGCAAGAAGTATGCATGATTTTTGTTATGAAATCTTTGCAGGCTTGGAAGTGAAATTGACCACGACAATCACTAAGATAAACAAGTCAGCCAGTGCTGCTGGAGTAAGAGTGGCTGATGAGATAACCCATGTAGGTTTGATTTATTTGTTTCTATTTATTTATTTTTATTTATTTTGCTTTTAGCTTAACTTAATTATTTTCCAACCTTAGACAAAGGTTTCTTTGCACTTGACTAAGTCTCGTCCATGGATGAGATGAGATGAGATGAGATGGAATGAGATGAGATGAGATGAGATGAGATGAGATGAGATGAGATGAGATGAGATGAGATGAGATGAGATGAGATGAGAT
>JAYJMH010017439.1:0-20800 GCA_036873815.1 Phacellophora camtschatica
ATGCTTCCTACGTCTCTGCTATTATACAAAACTAAGTCTAAAAGAAGAGAACGTAGAAATGAAATAAAAGTTGTCCCCGTCTATAGTTGTTCTTTGAAGGTTTTTAGGGAGGGTGCCAATTTTGTCTCTCTTTCTAGATTTTTCCACAGTTTCACACCGCGATAAGAAAAAGCCTTTTGGCCATTAATCGTTTTTAGGAGCGGTATCCTAAGATCGGTTTCTGATGAGCGCAGAAACCGTTCTCTACCATCCAAACAATTTATAAATAACTTTTTCAAGTAGTTCCGGTTCATTTAGAGGATAATGTCCAAAATTTTCTTTAAATAACAAGCTTTGGTAGAAATTTTGAAGTAATATTTCTTATTTCAGGTACTCTTCACGAAAAAAGTGAAAATAACAAAAATCGTTACCTGGGGAAGAAATCTGAAACGACATTGGGTGCAGGATTATTCTCTCAGATTCAGCGATGACAACTTCAGTTGGATGTCCTACAAAGAAAATGGTTTTGAAAAGGTGGATCATTTTTATATAGATTAACAGGTCACATGAAAGTAAGCCAGAAAACCAGTATCTATTTTGTTAACTTAATTTATTTGGCATCATAAGAGAGAAAACTAAAAAAAGTCTTTAGTTTGTGAAATGTATTATTAAGACGCAAGGAAAGCGTGCATGGGTGTAGGTTTGCACGTGCAAATGGAGGAGGAGCAGTATACAAGCATGATAACGAGACTCTGAAAGCTTACACATTGTCTTGTCGAGTAAGATTCCGCCTCGTAATCGTAATTCGTACTCCAACCAAGAACTCTTAAAGCCTTGTTTCAATGATCCCTAGAAAGTTGGGGATTTCAAATCCAGAATTTGTGCTCTAATATTACTAGTCATCAGGGGCGCATCGTTGTCTTATTTGGACGAAGGTTTAAATAATGTTATTTAACAGAATTATAGGACTCTTGTAATAAATCTGAGAGCCAACTCTTTCATTTCAGCCAATAGAAGTTCATAAAGGAATGACCCTTTTATTTGTTTGCATTTTTCAAATAGCCAATCAATTCACAGTATTTATGAGCATGTGATAAAACAATGTGACATGATTGGCTAATCTCAAAATGTTAACAAACTCATAGGTAGAGTTTTTGTTTACCATTATTTCATTCTCTTGGCGCTTTTGAAGCAAGATTTATCTCGTGCAATTCTCACAAATTATCGTAAACAAGTAAGTGATTTGTTCAGTGCGATGGTCAATTTAGGACGACGCCTCTCTGGTTCAAATACAAAATTCTTCTTTGCTGCTGGGAAACCAATTAATAGTCTGGAACTCGTATTAATAACGAAAATTTTAAAGACGATAAAACGTTTTTTTTACAAAGCAAGACAAAGTAATTAAAATAATTTGGAAAAGGGGGCGATCCAGAGCAAATCTGAAGGAGAGACAGTTGGTAACAGAAAGCCTATAGTTTTAAATAAATTAACAGAAAAGTAGTCTACGCGTGGACCCAAAAATAAAATGTGTTCGTTAAAGGTAGTGCTATACAAGGGTGGAGCTGAGAAACGTATTTCGTGGTGCAGGCTGCAGGGTGCAAGACCTAGAAATTATGAAAAAATGTAACAGACAAGTCCTCAATTCCCTCCCCCCCCCTCCCCTCAAATACACTGTTGATTTTGAAAATTTTCCTACATTTAGGTGTTCAAGGGAAACAGCGACAACAACAATCCAGCTTCTCATTGGCTAATGTATCCACTATCTGCCAATTACATAAGAATTCATCCGAAATCATGGAACACCCAGATTTGTATGAGATTTGAAATATTTGGATGCTATGTCAGTCAAACTGGTGAGTGTTTAATCCTTTCATCACCCCTAGAATGAAGCATAAATGCAATATAAAATTACTTAATGACGCACTTATTGCAGAGGGACATGTAAACTGATTAGAATTTTCATTGAGCAATTACTAAATGATAAGGGCAGTTTAGATTATTTCGGATTGATTCAGATTAATTCAGATTTATGTATGATATACTTTAATTTTTTCATCAGTTTTTCTTCAGGAGCCCAAGCTTGTCAAGCTATTTTTTCTTGGGTCGTAGTAGTTTGTATATGTCTATGAAGAAGTATGATTATTAATTACGCATTTCTAACAAAGTGCATTACGAAATTCAAATATTTGACCCTGTGTTCTTTCCAATTAACTGTGAAAATATATGCCACTTGTTGTTTACTTTGCTGAAGTAAAACTCTGCATGGAAAACCAAAGGGTTCTTTTTCAGTGCAGGTCTCTTTCAAGTGGGCGTTTTGCTGTTTGCTTTATGCATTGCGGACTCAAATTAGACACGGTGACTGCACAAGTCAAAACGCGGAATGTAGGACCGGTAGAGCAAGAGAAAGAAATAGAAAAAGTAATAAAATTTATATTTACTTTTCCTGAAGCCCGTGGAAAAACTAGCGCAATGCAAATACTGGTTCGAAGGGATTTTGAGAGAATAATGACCCGCAGGCCATTTTAGACCGTCTTTTTCATCAAAACAATTTTATTCCCTAGATAATTGTGTCAATCCAATTGGTCTGGAGACTGGCCGTATACCAGATGCTGCTTTATCTGACAGTATCCCAGCGAGTGAGGACGCAAGCCGTCCCATTGATGCACGCTTGAATAAACAAGTTAAAGATTATCCCTATGGTTGGGGAATTAATCCGCCCAAGAATGGTTGGATACACGCAGATCTCGGTTCTATTCATAAGGTACTTTTATTTACATACATCTACTTGGATGCCGGAGCATAAGGCAGTCGAGGGGCAAAGTTTTTTTTGCCCTTGGGCAAAAGATGCGGATGGTACAGAAGTCCCTATTTTAACTGAAGTATTATTTTATTTTATATCAGTATTAGAATTTATTTTAAATTACTATCATTTTATAACCCATTTAGCGACTGAAACTCCCCTTTTAAATGGAATACGCTGTTTCTTTAGTCGTATTATTTGCACTTTGTATAATTATGGTAAACACAACACTAAACACTAACCAACTGTTTACTTTTACACTAAACACTAAACACTAACTAACTGTTTACTTTTACACTAAACACTAAACACTAACCAACTGTTTACTTTTACACTAAACACTAAACACTAACCAACTGTTTACTTTTACACTAAACACTAACCAACTGTTTACTTTTACACTAAACACTAAACACTAACCAACTGTTTACTTTTTCTGAGTTATACTGATGTAATTTATTGTTACCCTATGCTTTAGTTTTTGCTTCCCCTCGTTTCATTGCTGCGGCCTCCTTACTTTGGGTTAAGTTTGGTCCCGTTATCTCCATAGCTGTTATGCTGTTGTTGGAAAAATCCAAGTGAGGAAATATTCAAAAACGATAAGGCTGCGTTCACACAGCACCGTATTCATCTCTATTCGTTTTTGCAGTTCCATTTTCATATTGGAGCAATGTGAACGCAAAACAAAAACGGATATATTTTGCTCCATTTTCAGATAAATACGGAGCAGTGCGAATGGAGCCTAAGTTTGGATAGAAATACATAATTGATTTGTGTTTCGAATGAAGTTTCACAAAGAGCATTGCTCCATCTTGTTTGTCTCTATTTTCAAGATTTATAAATACATACAGAAGATAAACTACAAATATTTTGACTTCCTTTAATTGTCATTCTAGATCACAACCACTGCAGTTCAAAAGTTCAGCACTGCAAACCAGATTTTCTCTTCTTAAAGTATCAAACAATAGTTTAACTATTTTTAATTGTCATTCTAGATCACAAGAACTGCAAGTGAAGGACCCATTATTGCACTGATATTTTAACCGCCCTTAATTGTTATTATAGATCACAAGCACTGCAATTCAAGGATCTAATAATGTACCAGAATCTTTATTCTATGTGAAAAGTTACAAACTACAGTATAGCAACAACAGCGTTGACTGGCATACGTTTAAAGAAGACGGGATAGACAAGGTTTGCGTCTTATCTGTTATTTTTTTTGTCTGGAATTTGATCACAAATATTGTAGGATACTTAGAAGGCGAGGGAATCCGAAATACAGGCTCCTCCGATGCGACACACAGCAACAGTTTTGACAGCATTCCCCCCTTCCTTTTAAGCATTACGACGTGACTAACTGCAATATGCAGCTACACCTGCAGTTATACAATATCAGGGTAGTATAAAGGATCCAGCCTGGTTTCCTGCGTCAACTCAAATATACTGAACTCCAGGAAAGTCTTTAGTAATTTTAGACCGCTACCGTGGAGCCCAGACCTCTTAGTCAAAAATGACGTCAGGGTACCAGACTGTAAAGGATCATATCAACGGCGTGATAGTCACATGAAACAAATTTCATAAATAACAAAACAGAACAAATTACTAAATAAACAAACCATAGAGACTACAATGCGTATTACAAAATCAAAGTTAACAAATATAAGATACAAATTTCGAGTAACCTTAAATATCACTAAAATGAAATGAAATACCACAGCCACCTCTACCCCACAGCCACCTCTACCCCACATTTTATTGTAGTCCGTGAATATCTGAAAGGAATCGTACCCTCAAGGTTTTTAATTTTTTATCAGATTTTCAAAGGACCACAATCTGGAAAAGCAGCAAAATTCCCCACCCCTGCATTCTTCACAGCCCCTATTTTCGCGAGACACATTCGATTGATTCCCGTGGGATTTTACACCATCATTGTTCTTCGGATGGAAATCTATGGTTGCGTATCGGAAGAATTTCCAGTTGTTGCAAATCAAGGTTTGATTTATGATTGCTCAATTTATTTTAAAATCGAGAACTTTTGTCCGGAACTTTAACATTTTTTCTAAAACTCTAATCTGTAATCGTCCGGATTTTCATGAATTTGGTATAATTCTTGGTTTTAAGAAATTGATGTCTGATCACCCTCTTCCAGTCATTGACCTATAGTGAATCCTCCCTGGGATTTTTTGTTCAAGGTACTCTTGCTAGAATCATCCAGTGCCCCTTTTATTAGAGTAAAATTTAAGAAACATTTGGCAAATATAATCCTTTTCCTGTGTTCGCTTGATAAATTAAACAAAAGAAAGATTTTGACAGCTCTGTAAAGGCCAAAGAGCATCCGAAAGGTTTTGTACGAAACTCTTAATTCAAAATTGTTCAATCCAAAACTTCCTAATGTTACTAATTTGCAGTTGCTTGGAATGGAATGAAGTACACCGTATTTCCTCTAAATCAACTCCTGGTCTCTTCAAACCTAATCTAACTTTAGGCCCTTATTATAACAAAGGTATAATCCTGATATTCTGGTAAATCCTGATAAAAGTCAGAGCCTCACCACATGCAAACTCACCTTGGTCTCTTTTTTGTCTCTTCTCTCGTTCATTCAAAACAGTAAACAGATCATATGTTGTGTTGTCCTTCACCATTTTAAATTAAAAAAAACTGGCCGTGCAATTCACGATGGGGAATTTCATTGCAGGACGGTTATTTGAATTTAAAACATGTTCTTATACAGCTCATGAACTCATGAACACAGTGAAAGACTTTCGTAAAACAAGATTCAGCTCTGAACACGACAGTGCAATTTATCACCCTGAAGAATAGATTTTACACCTTTCAACAAAGCCAAGAAAATCAAAATAAACAAAATCGCAAAGTTTAGCCGTTCAGCTCTCTGTGTTTAATTTACTTTCTAATCGTAAATTGGATTGTTATGTGCAAGACCTAATTCATTTGTTTTATAAAATGCTCCTTTGCAAGTAAAATTCCTCCGCAGCCATCCTTATCAGTAAAATTCCCAAATAGATATCTTTATTACGATTGGTTGTTAACGACGCCCGTGTGATGGTAGAATATTTCTCTTTTATTTTACAGCTATACCACCGGAATTCAGCCGACGAAGCACGCTTCTTGACAAGAGCACGAACACATTATATGTTTGCGTATTTCGCGAAGAAGAGTAAGTAAAACGAGGGATAATGGACTGCCCGGTCGGAAATTTGGGACGCAGGCCGAGGAAGGCCCAGTTCTTTGTGGCCCCCGGTTTTAATTGAGTAAAAACATGATGTTTACAGTTTAAGAAGTAAGCTCTCCGTTGTTTCATTGTTGTTTCAATTAATATTATAAACTGTGTTCTCTTTTATCATATAGGCCTAGTTTACTAAGCATGCTACCCAATTTCACACATAAAATCAGACATTTTGCAGAAAATGTGACCAAGTCCTTTTTTGTAAGCCGTAACTTTTACTTCAGCAAGCATCTCGAGCTTTCTTCCTTTATTCGTAGGAATGAAACAAGCTGCAGATCAACATCAGATGGTAGAGTTTGGCAAGGTACAACCATTAGTTTTACAGATTTCGAACGCATCGTTTATTGAACGATACGATTCATATGGTCCCACACGGTCCCAGATAGAGAATTTCCCTAGAAACATTTTGACACTAGATTGGCTATCATGTCATTTATTTTTGATTGAAAATTTCCAGTGGAATTTCAAGAAATTGAACCTGTTCCCAAGTAAATTTATTAGAAACAAACTCATTCTCAGGTAAAATGAAAGGAAAAAGGTACCATTCCGGCCACACATCCTCACTACCCAAATGAGTGAAATAGGCTCTCCGGGTCTATTCATGTAATAGTTCCAAAGAAGCATCGAAGTGGCAAATAATTTGATCTCATTCTCTATTCTGCCTAGAATGGTATAAAATGGAATTATTATAGTTAATTAATGCTTCAGTTTGTATTCAAACGAATTGCTAGGTGGCAGGTTATATATGCCGGCATTCTCCTCAAAACACGTATTGTTGGGGATATGCCCCCCCCCCCGTACTCTTATTAGCAATGCACCTAGGTTCAAATTAAGACCATTTGCACAACTCTGGTATTTTAGTGTTATTTTGTTCATTTTAGATTTGAATAATCGCGTTGTGAATGTAATTGGGTACGATTCAGCATCAAAAATCTTTTACGGCCTTGACCGCTTCATGAGCTACATGTATACAAAAGACAAAGGCCACTCTTGGATTTTCATTTCAACAAAAGAATGGCAACGTCGTCAAAAGGCACCGAGTGTTGTGGTTTCAGCAAAACTCGATGACATTTTAGTAGGCTCATCGCCCAGTATGAACTGGACTGCAGTAACTGGCGAGTCGTGGGGAGGTTTGTTGCTACACTTATAAACAGCCGATTGCGCTAAAGTTGGTGGCAAAGAAAGCTTTCCCATACATCAGATCGATTTACGAATTCGTCAAGCTCCTTTTCGTCCAGCGTAGATTGCGCGAGTTTACAGGATGTGCCGTGGCGGCCATTTTCGTCGTCAGTATAAATAGATAAGTAAAAATTTAAATCTGCCTGCAGGGCCTCGATCACCCTTAGGAGAGCTTACAGGAAAACAAATTTCGACAGTTGAGATATCAGTTTATTTAGTATATTTCCCGATCTGTCCCGGGCACCAAACAATTTTGGGCTCTCTGCTGTCGTGTTGTGTCTGGAGGTAACTTGACGGGACCTGGGGCAGTGGACCCGAATTCCCAAAGGCCTGTGCAATGATTTCATAACCATGTTGGGTCTTGCTTTCCAATTCCGGAATGGAAAACTGTAAAACAACAAAATGTGCGCTTGCAAATGGCCATGGATGAAACAGACCCTTTAACGATTTTACGGAGAGATTTCAAAAACAAAACGTACTGATCTCGGGAAGGAGTTCGTTGTCACCATCTTTGGCGTAATTGCCTATTAATTTTAGCAAGAAACTTTACACAACAGTACGTACAAATGACTGCCTGCATCAAAACATTAAATATAGATTTACATATATATTCGTAGTATTTATATTATGGGTACTCTACTGATGTTAACAATAAATACACTAAATTTATGATTTAAGACACAGTTCACAAAATTATATCAAAGATTTCACTTTTTTTAGTCACACATAAAAACAATATTGCTTTTACACTGAAACTAAACAAGTTTAAATTTAGCCTATACCAACACAGGTTCCTTAATTTGTCCATATTAAAATAAAATTACAGGGTGATATAGTTATTTTATATAATGATAAAATATAAGCCAGCTTAAATATAAGGTGGTGCGATAGAATAAAAAGCCTAAAACAACTTTTAAAATAAAAACAAGATATAATAGAAAGAAGAAAATGATGTTTCGGGCATAACCTTTCATCATATATTATTGGCTGGAGAAGTACAAAAGTTTGTATTTCTTTTAACACGACAATTGCTTTGCTTGCATGTAGTTTAACATTTAACAGTTGCTTTGTTTACATTGCAATTATTCATGAACATGTGACCAAAATTGTGTGCTGTGACTGGCCAATTTCGAATTGTAAACAACCCCAATTGAAATACCCCATCCAAATTCCCGGTGTTTCTTGCATCGGCGAATTCCCCAATGGGAAAAAGGGTCCTTGAAATTTTGTCCTTGAAATTCGACATTTCCTCAGCAAAAAACAAGATCCCTGTCAGAAAAGTGGCAATCCCTCCCTGATCCAGAAAAGCATACCACAACGAATATAAAGAAAGACAATTTCCCCGATGGAGGTGTAAATAAAAAAAACTGCAGCTGTGACAAGGATGTACATTAACATCGAAAACTTTCGGACTGATAAGTTTTGGATAAATAACTTTGGGCAAAAACTTTCGGACACATTCTGCATGATTGGAAACAAGATTTTTTTCTTCAGCAAATAAAGTGAATCTTCCACCAGCAATGTGTTATGTATTGGCTAAGAAGAATAATTTTATGCTAAAATTCACCCGCAGAGCAATTAGTACAGATATATTTTGAATAGAAATATGCAAAAATAAATTCAGACACTTTTATAGATGTTTCGGACAATTAAGTTTTATCGTCTGAAATTTTTCGATTTTAATGTAGTTGAAAACTTTTATCAATAATTTGTGTTTGCAGTTTCAGGAAATGGCATTCACATGAAAGCAAAAGATAGGGCCTGGTCATTGGTTGCTTCGTGGAAATGCTGTGGATACTGAGAATTCAATTGTAATTATGACTTGTGTTGTTCATTTTGTCGATAAGATCTATGTTTATGTTTATGCTTACCAATATCTGCTGTAAGTTCAAAACTTAGAAAACTTAGAGTTTTGCAGAAGCCTTTTACCCTATCACCCCGCGAAGGGCTATATAGCCCATTGATAAACAACGTAAAACGTGATATTTTCAGGGGGCATTTATTTATTTATAAGGTACTTGCACTTATTTTACTATTTTATGCAAAAGAACAATAAAAAATAGCCTACAATAAAAAGATATGTACGATTTTGGTTTCCAGCCCCCTCCAAACTCTCCACGTACTTTATGTATCGCTAAAAGTATTAAGTGTGAATATAACTTTACCTTTAAGATGTTTTAACGTAAATAGTTTATACGTTCTGCCCCCTTCCATGAATGAAACCTGATAGGCTTTGCCTGTTAATTTTGAATAAATCTGGATGTGAAAGTATTTAATCGGATTGAACTTCGAAAACTCGACTGCAGCTTAGCTAGTTGCATGCTTGGAAGGTTTGAGCTAAATGGGTTTTGAAAGTCGTATCTATCAAATCTACAAATCTTCCAAATAAGACTTTAAACAACTGCTGCAAGTTCAAGTTACCAAGGTTCAATTTTAGTAATTTAATGACGAGTAGAACGCTAGTCGTTTTGACATATTTTATCTCCCGTAAAGCCCGGAGGCGGGGGCAGTACCACCTGACTTTGCTAAGAGGGCGCGTGCTATATTATCGGCTCTGGGATTTCGACTTGATAATATGTTTTTGCATGTGAAATATTTTCCTCAACAATATAATTTTGGCTCTAAAAATTAGAAATCTCTTTATTTTTGGATAAGATATAAAGAAATCACATAGAAATAGTAATAAAAGATATTACCCAGCCAGCAAAATCATAACTTATCATAACTGTTATATTTTGGATTTGCGTTTTTCGTTTCATTATATTTTTCTCGGACACACCCCCTGCCCGACTTAGATGGTACTGCCCCCCTAAAGCTATAAAATCTACATGTTTTAGTAAAGATTTGAGTGTCTACGACGAATGGTATGTGTCAACACTTTCTGAGTAATTTTGCAATTAAACTTTCTCAATATAATACTGAGGTTTTATTGCTGGTAATAATGAATAATGAATTAAAACATTATTAAAAAAAGATTTCAGTCCATGCTGATTATTAGTTGAATCAATAGAATTGAATAAAATTTTATTTAATTGGTGGCAATATTGAAATAGAAGAGCTTTTTTGTAAAATATATAAACAGAGTGACAACAAAGTGAAAACAAACAGGTTTGTGAATGCACCATACCAAATTTCGCAAGCAGAGTTTAAATATTTGATCGTGAAAACAACGCCTTCTTTCAAAAATAGCAAGGAATAATTTCGTAAAACAAATGATTGTCTTGCATACACGGTTTTTTAATGAGAAACCTGGCTCCACGTAGTGGAAAGTTTCCTAATTTTCAACCATTTTTGACCAAATTTTAAGAGTTTCTTAATCGTATATGAAAAAATTCTGTTTTTTATGATGAATTATTTTCTTCAACAAAAGCATTAACAAAAAGTGAGTAATATTTTGTAATCTTCACTAAAAAATTCAAAAGTCTCTTATCAATTTTTCATTTTTATATTTTCATGGGTTTCACTGGTTAGTTTCCTATTAAGTGGTTTCTTATAAAAAAACGTGAATAACAGCATAACAATGCAATTTATGATGGGAAGGAATAGATTTTGCACCAATGAGTGCAATGAACCTCCATTCAATCAAATCAAAATGAACACAGAAAGCAGAACGTTACAGTTTTGTTTTTTGTTGCTTTATTGGGTTTGTTGAAAGGTGGGAAATCCATTTTGTATGCATTATTATATTCAGAGTTGAATCTTTTGTGTTACTAAATTCTTTCTTGCTCTTTCTAATAAATGTTGGAGTTTGCACTATAAATCGTCTTACCCCGAGCATACCCATTTATCCCCCCCCCCCTGTAGGCCCTAATTAATCGCATTTTCTTTTTGGGATTTGAGTACTTATCTAATGAAAATAGAGCCAAGAGCAGCAACGGATTTTGCTCCGTTGTCAGCGTTGCAAAAAGCGAGGTTCCCGCATGAGACTCCAGTTAGTTTGTCAGAACAACTGTTAGGGTGGTCCCAAATGGTGCCAAGTCCGATGTAGGAATTTGGCGTATCGCATGGATAACTGCCTCCTGCATTGTTGCCAATGATTCCAATTCGAGCAAAAATCTCTGCTGATCCCTTCATGACATTAAATCCCTCTCTGTTGCAATCCAACTGGAGTGAGGAATCATGCATGAGGCCTTTCCAAACGCTGCGTCCAAAATTGGTGGGTATATAAACCTTGGCTTTGAAGACGTCCAAAAGAGAAGATCCGACTTGAGGAATGAGCAAGCGTTTTGAAACCCCGAGGGTTGTTATTTCGATACAAACAGCCGTGAAATTGATGCTGCTAAACGCAGGGTATTTTGCCTCTTCCGTTTCTGAACTGTTTAATCCATTCTCAACATTGTAGTTGACATCGTTTGTCCAGAAAGCACTATCTGATTTGAAAGTTTGCTACAAATGAATAGTTAAAAGTAAATGTTTTATTTTTGAATTTTCCTCATGGCTCTTCAGCCTAATTGGCTGTTCTTGTTACAAAATATGGGGACATCCAGAAAGAAATCGAAGCCGTGGGGGCAGCAAGGAGTTAAATTCGTTTTTGGGATCAAACAATAGATAAATATAGAGAAATTATCATGATTTTGGTAGGACCCCGATTGATATCGGGGTTCCAGCAGCCCTGGATGGTACCTGTACCTGATAAAGAACAAAAGTAAAAACATTATGTTATTAAGAAACAGTTATGTTCTACTAAGAAGTCATAATACAGTTAATGCAAAAGAATCATTAATAACAATGACAGGGACGAAGCTCGGCGGCAAAAAGGTTTATCGAAGTAATATCTGGTCGATTGGGCTGCAGCAGCAGCAAAATAATTAATGACTTGCAAAATGATCGATTCGAATAAACCTACCAACTAATATACAGCTGGAGGCAGTCGTCCCCTGCTCCTTATTGGCTCCCATAGCATTGATGCTTTGGAGCCATCACAATGACTTTCGTGTGATGTGAAAGTCATATTCCAAAAATATTTCGCGTTATGACCAAAAAAATGGATTATGGATTATTGATGATCCTTTCTCCTGGATTATGGATTGTTGATACCCCCACTTCATTTTACCTTTGAGCCATCTATTTTAATGGCAAGTGTCCATCCGCCGGTGCCACAGTTTGTAGTGTGTGTCATCCTGCAGAAATGCTTTCCAGATTTCAATTCATAAATCCCATCCAATAACGTAGCTTTGCGATTTTTGTAAACATCGATACAACTGTTGAATACTGCAAGAAATTACAAGTAACTTTACATTAAAAGTTTCATATCATGCTTACATGTTAGGAAATGTGAGATAAATACAGAAGGGGTGGTGACAGGGGTCTTTGGTACCGGTACAACTAAATTTGGTTCCAGGTTCCAGCCCTCAAGGTACATAGGTTCAACAAGATTAAAGTTGCTAGCACCACTTTAATTGCGTAGGAGTGCTACACTGAATTCAATAACATTCGAAGTTTCGTTACCGTCTGTACGCAGGCGAGATCTGAAAATTTATTTGACTTTGTATTTAGCATACAAGTGAAAATATTTCTTGTCCATCTTGTCGATGAAATTGCGCTGGGAACGTGGTTGAGGTTTGTGAAATGGGGTATTTCTTTTTTAAATACCCACGAAAACGAGATTGTGTTTGTTCTTTTGGGATTTGTGTAATATGGACTGTGTGCGTTGCGAACTCGCTTCCAAATTTTTACTCTTAATCATCCCCTCATTTTAAATCATAACTTTTGCGGTGAAGGTTTGTCATAAAATTTTAGAAAATTGGTTTTTCTTCATATTCCTACGCTGCTGAAATGATGAAGACACACTTTTGTCAGATTTAGATTGATTACCAGGGGTAACAGAGTTTCCAAACTTACTTATTTTTGAAGGGGTTTGTACGACAAGCCAATTCTGTGACCATTTCTTTACGTCAACGGTTTGACCGCTCTAATATCACCATTTTTGAGTCAGAGTGGGAGTTGCAAAACATTTTGAGAAGAAAGTAAGGCGCAAATACGAAAAGTAAGTTCACCATCGCAAAGAGTGATGTTTGTTTCATAAGTACGCAAATAAAACTTTTCATCAATAGAACCGACATCTCGTTTTTACGTTTTAATTAAAATATACGATTGTATATCTCATATAATTATGTAATCAACACCTTTGTCTATAACTTGAAAAATATAAACAAACAAATATGCTTATTATAATTATGACATAATTATTTTAAAGCTTATAATTACTTTAATATTATTAATGAAGCGCAAGTTATACCGCTCTATCAACCTTCAGGTAACTACAATAACGTTATTGCGTCACAACTTACAGCTTACTTAAATTTGCTAATGTTGTTGGCAATTAAAAAAGACATGGACAGCAAACATAATTTTTTGAGAAAAAATACTCGCTTCGTATAGAACTAGTCTGTAATTAGAGCTACATTATTTATGTTTGAAAACAAGTGGGACTTGGGGCAGGTCCAGTGGCTTTTGGCTTGTCAAGAATCTTCGTTTTCGTGGTTTTTCGCTATTTTCCGTGGTTTTATTTTGTTTCCGTGATATTCTAACTCCCACCATAGTCATATGCTCACCAACAATCCGTATCCGTTGTAGCTATTGTCGAAACTACGGGAAACGACAGAGAACGAAGGGAAACGACGGCAAACGAAGATTTGTGACAAGTCAAGTTTACAGAATGTACAGATAACATCTAACGAGTTTATTTTTGCGTGATTATTATGGGGGGATTTTGACAAGCGATAGCAGAAGCAGAGTCTCTTAAACAAAATACCGTAAATACCTTTCTTGACTTCATTATCTTTTTCTGTCTCGGTCACAACGTTTTCGCCAATTCGCTGAAAAGAAGAAAAAGTTTTCAATCGTACACTGCATTGAACACTGGTCTTTGGGCTTTGTGGAATCGAGGCTACCAATTATGCTTCAAAATTTTATCTTCTTTTTACAAGAACTAAACACGTCGGTCGTCTATTAAAAAATAAGCCAACTCATTTAAAACAAGTTATGAAATCTTTACCTGAAGTTGAGAAACTTTCCAATTTTGTTCGCTCGTCATTTGCCACTCATTAATGTTGCCAAAAAGAACCTATAAAAAAAACTCGATCTTCTCCTCAACAGGTTAACTGACCCCTATCCAATTTACAGAAAGTTAAAGAAAAGTGTTGACATTTTGAAAAATCACCAAAATTTGATTTTGTTATGAATCTCAAAAGTTTGTTTTTCTGCTAATGCGAGAAGAACCAAATTAATTTAGAAGCTACCGTTTTTTTGGTAATGTTGGCGAGTGATGAAATGAAACATCAAATTTCGAGCTGTACTTTTCAAAACCTTCAAAACATGGTCATTTTTAAACCGGAACAATTATATTGTTTTAAATGTGCTGTTGACATTTTTGATATTGCAAGGATTAATTTAGCCTTTTTGTACATGGCAACATAAAAATGAGCTTGATTGGTAACACACTCGATACTGATGCTGAGAAGTTTAACTAGCATTTTACAAGTAGGAATAACCATATTGTTCAGGCTGATTTAGTCATGTTTACCTAATAAGGACATGCAGGGCCGTAAATAATCCACACCAAGTAATTCATAGTTGATGATTATGATTGAAAATTTTTAACCTTATCGCCCAATTCGGAGTTGAGGAATAAGAACGATGTCAAGATTTAACACCTCAAAGTAGCATTTAATGGACAAATTATTTCCTGACTTGCTTGCTAAAATAGTGCAACACCGCTAGCCCCTCTCGTGAAGTATATGGTGCATAATTGATGCTTCGGTCAACATAAACGCTCCCATAACGCATACCCGCTATCTAAAAGTATACCCGCTGTTAATTAACATTTACGATAAAAATTTCCAGCAGTGTGTCAATGAACAATAATGTACAAATTTTTAATATTTAAAATATAAGATAATATAAGATAATATTTAAAAGCATTTTAATGCATATTTAATCTTATTATATTTTATTTATTATTTTTATTTTACATGCTTTAATGTACTGAGAAAAATTACAATATTTTACACAATAAAATTTGAAATAAAAGTTATTTTTATTAGTTCATCATTTACAGCACAAAATTTCGAAAAGAAACTTAATTTTTATCATGATAAAGAGTCACGACAAACCACAAATTCATCAAATTCATTTTCAATTTTAGTATTACGTTTCTCTTTTACTATAGATGAGCGCTGGCAATATTAGTTGATTTCCGTGTGTTGTACTTAAATTATATTTTAGAAATTTAATTGCTAGTTGAACATTTTGCTGCCTTTTCGTGCGCAGAATCTCCAGTGAGATATGAAAATCAAATTCGGCGTTCCTTGCGTACTTTTGTACAACTAAGGGTTCAATTCATTAAAATAATTAACGAAACACCATATGCGATGCACTAAATATGGATCATTTTATATAGACCATTGAATCTTCATTTACAACACATGGAGCCAACATTTGATAATTTAGAAATTTATTTTCTTGAATTAAAACAATCTTTGCAATCAAGAAATATTTTACAATACTAACTTCTGGTTGTGTAACGAGTGACGCCGAGAGGGGCCAGGGCTTCAGCATATAAAGAGCATCATAATTTCATTTGAAACTTTTACTTAATAAACTAAGAGGAGGCTATGAAAAACTATTCTTGTTTATTCTTGCCTCAGAGCCTCAATATCTTCTCAGCGGCTAAATGAAAGCCTCCCTCAAATACGCGCCTTCCTCTAAAAAACGTCACATGGAATTGTTGCTAAGTTTAAGAAAATATGGCATGCGTTTTTGATAAGCTCGGGCCCTAGAACTAAACGTTTATCAACTTTAAAGCAGGTTTTTGGTGGGTTTTTCTCCTAACTTCTTGCTTTTTTCCCGTTCCCACATGACCAAAAGTAAATGTTAAGTCGCATTGGGAGTAAATAATGCATCTTACCTCGCAATTATTTTTTAAATCTGCACTTTTCAAATCTTCTTTGAAATTGATCCCTGAACAATCTTTCGTGACAGAGCAACGGCTGACACACTGAATCTCACTTGCAGTCGTGTGGATGTTTCTTTTACAAGATTTACAAGAATACCTTGCGTTTTTCACCATATCTGACACAAAACTCTTCCTGATCTCACAACGGAAAGAAGGAGAACAAACCAGAGCATATAATAAGTAAACAGTGACTGCAGCAACAAAAATATTCATTTCAAGATCTTTGATTTTAGGAAACACAAAGAGAGAAAAGACTTCTAGTCGATCACTAGTTTGTTTGACTGCAAGACGCCTTGTGAATGTTTCAAGATCTGCATCCGGGAAATTGATATTTTATTGCTGCAATAAGAATCTATTTACTATTAATCAACTGAAAACGAATTTACCCCCTTATACGCAACTCCAAATGCAGCAAAACAAAACAAACGTCAAAGATATACATGAAATGAGTCGGGTGTAACATTTTTTAAATAATTAATGCAGACTTCATTAACTATTAAATGTCTTTTAAACACATAAATCTGCAAAACTAAAAAATAGATCTGCTTTACATTTACATAAAAAACAAAAACGTTTGCATTTATAAATTTCACATGATCGTTCAACAAAACATGTCAAATGAGCAGGCTTCTCCGATTCCAAGACTCACCACCCAAAGGGATAAAAGCATCCTAAAACCGATTAAAGTAGGAACTATAAATTTGCTGAAGTTTTTCATGAAAATTCAGCAATTTTCGATTTAACAAAATCGAAAGCATTAATGATCGAAGCAAGTGACGGTGTTGGAGCTCACATTAGATTTAGCTCTGCTGTAATAAACATGTGATTTGGAGGTTTATGTTCATTCTTCTTCATCAAATCCTCCTTCTTCATTATCATTCTTCATCATCAATTCCACTTTCTTCACTATCATTCTTTATCATCAACTCCTTCTTCTTCATTATCATTATTCATTATCAACTCCTCTTTCTTCATTATCATTCTTCATCATCAACTCCTCCACTTCATTACCATTCTTTATTATCAACTCCTTCTTCATTATAAACCCCTCCGAAACGCAAATTTGCACTTACATTCGGTGGTGTAATATTTCGGCAATTAATGAGTCGATTTTGCCAAGCAAGGTATTAAACTTGAAGTTGAAGAATTTATTATAAAACTCTAGCCTATGTGTAGCCTCAAACTGTTTCCTCCGTCAAATGTACCGGAAACTACTCTTTTGCCGAGAAGCAGTTTGAGTTTGCACGCAGGTTATAAAACTCGTGTAGAAATGATATTAAATAATAGAAAAGATAATATAAACACGATCCTCCGTGTTAGCTTTGAAAAGTGTAGCCTTTTGGGAACATCTGGTCGCATAGTTCAGGTATTATGTTAAGTTTTGAGTTTATAATTTATCCAAAATTCTAAAATGGCGTGTGTCCCAAAAAAAGGTAACAGCTTTGGTCAAGGCTAGCAATGCGACCAGATGTCAAGTTTTTGGTCTTAATTGCGTTTTTGGATCTACTAAATCATAGACTTTCACAAAACGAATTTAACGGTGCTTGGAGACACACTAGGACAGAAATTCAAAAACTAAAAATTAAACGCATATTAATGGATGCAGCCACTATGAAGTTCTCTTTTTTCAACATTTTAACCAAAAATATACCAAAATAAGAAACCAAGTCTAGTTTTCAAAAACATTTTTCATGGACAACTGATTTTCAAGATTCTTTTTGAAACCATTATTCAGAAGTGTTTTCAAAAACGAAGCCTGTTGTCTGGAACACCGCCGTGATTCAGAAAATCCTACCACATGATCTTTTAAGAGCAGAGGCCAAATTTAAAATCAATTAATATCAATTCTCAAACGATTAATATCAACAAGCCAGATTTTTAGTTTCAAGTTAACTATCGAGGATTACTTAAAAAATAAATTTTGACGGATTTGAGGCATGTTCTCACTTCTCAGCACTAGCCTTGATCAAACCCGTTACCTTTTCTTTGTGACACACAGTTTATATATAACACTAAACAAAAACTGATACAATATAATTCAAATACCCAATATAAACTCAAAGAACAGAATTAAAGATATAATAAACTGTATTAAATAATTCTAGAATTAAGGAGGAGCTCTCAACAAAGGTAAACTAATGAAGAGAGAGAGGCCCTCAATTTAAGTCAATAAATTTAAAAGAAATTTAGATAAAAAAGCACGTTTTTAAGAATAAAAAAAGAAAGATTACCGTATAATAACATTGCAATTTAACTGATCATTTACATGCATAGCTTACACTAAATTAAAATCCAACGTAAAATTAGCAAAAATATAGATAACATCTAATTAGTAAAAATCTAACCAGGAGTGCTCAGTTTGTTTTATTTGTTGCATTGTTCTGTGAGACCAACTCTTTAATTTTATCAGTTATGTTCGAAATGAACTTGCATACAAGAAACAATTATGAAGTAATTCAGGATTTTTGTTGTCGATTTGCACTATTAAATAATTGTTACCACTGGATTTTTCTGGTAAAACATGTGACGTGTTTCGTTAATAGGTAATCATATTTGATTTATATTTGTAATTTCAACACCTTCAACCCAAAATAGTATCTTTTTAAACTTCCACAAAAAAATAATTATAGAAATATAATAAAATTCAAAATCTAAAAAAAGTTAATACAAAACAAGTTATTCTTAAAAAATGTTCAAGTCCAATTCATGCAAAACATTTAGCAGTAAAAATATTACCAATTTTTAAATTAAATTTTTAAAATGGAAATTGTAAAAATTGTATAAAATTTTCAAGTGAAATTCTATCTCAAATTAGTGGCTTACTATCTCAAAAAGTCAATAATGTTTAGAGTTCCAGAGACTTAAAAAAACAGCAGCAAACATAACTAAGAAGATTGAAAGGCAGTTTTTAAGGTATTAGGTTCTTTGTAAAAAATAAGCACAGAGATTGAATGCTCACATTGCAGCATTTTACCATTATCAAAAGACCTGTTGGAATGACTATAATTAAACAATTTAATTCTAAAGGCTATTCTATACCCAAGATGCATACACACTGTTTTTGTATGTAAGGAACACCATTATAAGGAACTTAAGCCTGAGATTTGGGTAAAAGTGTTTTGGTATCTCAGAAAGTATTTACAATAAATAGAAATTTAAGGGTGCAGATGTTTAGAACATGCCTTGAATAATAATAAACCTGCTTCTTTGAGGCTTGGTCTGCTATTGAGCCTTGAATGGAATGCATATCCTGCTGAGTTTATTGTTGCTATTAGAATTGTAGCATTATAACATTGTTGTATTATAATCAAATAATGCCATATTATAACCTAAAAAAAATAAATCTTGGCACAATTTGAACTCAGTTCATAAACTTCCATGCTCATCCTCTTCATCACTGCAAATATCTAGTTTGTCCATCTCATTTACAATATTGCAATTCAACTTTTCCCACATATCACAGACATTTTTATGTCCTTTGTTAAAACTTCTGCTTTTTCTATCTTCTAGAACTTCCTTCAAGAGTTTCTTCAAAGCTTTATATGTCTCCTTATCATTCTTTTTCTTTGCCTGTTCGAGAATAGCAACCGAAACCCATGTATTATAGCTATCTGCCAGTCTACTTGTAGCATTTTGCCAAAATTCTTTAGGCAAGCGTGAATAGTTTACTCCTTCTTGCTTTGAAACTTCAGCATAAGCATCTTTTGCAGCCTGGCCAAATAACAGAAACATGATCCTTAACTCAGGACTGTCTGGCTTCAAAGCTCTGAAATTATTCACATCATCATCTGATTCTGCCATCTCTTAACAAATAGAAAAAATATTCTCATCCAATATATAAAATTTTATAAAAACCAATAAGATTAATTCATAATAAATAGTTATAGCTAAATTACATAATATAGGGCTACTCTCAAGTCTGGAATGATTTGTTTTCTTGGACATTTTCTACCACCCCTCTTATTAATTTCGAAGAAAATCTGCCAAGTAATGCTAACTTCAACAAGTTGAAGGTTATTGCATATAACAAAGAGAAAGATAAAGGAAAATAATAATAATATTCAATATACCCCTCTCATAGTAGGAGATTTTAGATGTGAAAATATAAAAATTTCTAAGGATTGACAATTTCCATGTACAATTTCAAATTTCATATTAATCCCTTTTGGGAGGGTTATCCCTTCATCAGATCAGACACTTTTTTCCAATGGCCCTGGAAAGAGTCACAGTAAGCATTTCATTAATAACATTACGCACTATTAGGCATACGTAGATCAATTTATTTGTTAAATTTTGCTTCTTTTTTCATAGTAATTTCTTGTTACAAGCAGCCTAGAAGGTCGAAAAACAGCAAGACACGTTCAAAAACGTTCTCAGTCGATTCCCCATATTTATTTTCCATGCGACCCCCCCCCCCCTTCACTAATTCTCCCATGCAACCCAGGTTGGAAACTTTGCAAACTCCCCCCGAATCAAGTAAATGTAAGAAATTTTTGCGCACCAATTTTACATTTCCGTTGTGCACCAAATTTGTATGTCTTCGAAAGTTGCACGTGGTAGGCCAAAAAGCCTCTTGTGTTGAATCACATTTAGCAACATTATATTTTCCATTTTTTAGATGTACACCAAATGAGCACATGCC